>JABUQX010077542.1:30000-70000 GCA_015478945.1 Trachelipus rathkii | reverse complement strand
AATATATATATACTATATTATATATATAAATAATATATATATTATTATATATATAATATATATATATTTATATATATATAATATATATATATAAATATATATATATATATATATAATCTTCTCAGTCACCCTTTATTTGCTTAAAGTTCGCACCTCATAAACATTGCATTATTCGAGGGGGGTGGGAAGTTTCTTCAAGGATACTCATGAGAGTTGGGAACAGTTTCCTCAAACAAGTGATTTAATCACTCTACAATAAATTTTCTTTCCATTGAAATAAACGACGTTTATTTTAAAAAGAAAGAAATTTTTTCTTTATGTTTTTTTTTTAATCGCAGTAAATTCTGTATCTTTCACACTCTGGAAAATCATGATGACTATTTTTCATTTCGAAATCGTTAAAAACTGTCCTCCGTAGATAAAGCAATAATCTTTCTGTATATTCTTAAACACTTTTTTTCTGGATTTTTGCACAAAAAAAGAAAAAAGAAAAAAAGGAACATTTTTCTCCTTCCTCTTTCCTTCTTCTAATTGTCTTCCGACAATGAAACTGCTCTCTTAGTTTCTCCCAAAGCTGAATTATTCTCTCGAAACTCTTTCCCTAAATTCATTATAGACAATTCCTTTATATATACCTTTTATGTAATTGTTTTAAGTATAATTTTTTTGCCATTTTCTTATATTGTTCATTATAATCTAAGCTTTGATAATAGGTAGATTTAGAATTCACCTGAAGCCAGTCGGCGTGGAAATAAAATGTTTATATTTGTTCTGGTTATTTTAGGCATTTTATAATCCACCTTCTGAAGAAAGGCTCTGGCAATACTGTTATATATATATATATATATATATATATATATATATATATATATACTATATATATATATATATTATATATATATATATATATAATATATATAAGATATATATATAATATATTATATATATATATATATATATAATATATATATATATAATATATATATAAATATATATTATATAAATTATATATAATATAATATAGGTTATATATATATATATAATATATAATATAAATATTATATATTATAATATTATATATTATATAAATACGCTCTATATATATATATATATATATATATATATATATATATATATATATATATATATATATATATATATATATATATATATATATATATATATATATATTTTTATTTTATATATACATATATATATATATAAAATAATAATAATATATATAAATATATATATATATATATTATATATATATATATATATATATATATATATATATATATATATAGTAATATTTCTTGACCTCTTATTACTACTTATGGCTAGAAGGGCAATTAAGTGATTCTTCTAGCAATACTTTATTTTCGCCCAATGTGGGACTTTTAAAGACACAAAACAAGATCCATAAAAAACACCTAAGGGGTAATAAATTTCTGATAAAAAAAGTACATGATAAAACATAATTGATAAAATGAGTAAAGGTGTTCATAATTGTTAATTAACTACATATTTGCGTAATGGCATGTGGTTGCATGATTAGCAGTCATGAACATAAAAATAATACACAAAAACATATTTTACATGATGGCTTATTCCATCTAATTATATAATGGAATCATATTTCATATTTTCATGTTTTATTTAATGATTACATAATGGTTGATTAGAAGGATACATATTAATTATACACTGAAAAAGAATAATAACATTTCAAACATACCTCTTAGAGGCCCTATACAAATGCCATAAATATAAATGTTTTAACTTCGCTTCAGTTGTGGAGTTGATTCCTTTACTTAAGATATAAATGTTTATAACTCTGTAAATTACAATTATAAACATACCGGAAGAATATAAATATAAATAGACAAAAAATATATATATATATATATATATATATTTATATATATAATATATATATATATATATATATATATATATATATATATATATATATATATATATATATATATATATATATATATATATATATATATATATATATATATGGGTGAGTGGTGGTCGATTACGATTCACCATACTTTATTAATTTCAAGCCAGGTAAACTGGAACAAACACACGAGGAATATTTAATATATATATATATATATATATATATATATATATATATATATATATACTATATATATTATTTTAATATATATATATATATATATATATATATTAAAAGTAGAAGGGTTAAAAGAACCATATTCTCACACAGGCGTTTCACTATCAATTCTCTACAGTTTACCAAGCAAGAAGCAACTGAGACGCCTTTGCAGGCTTGCAAATGAGTCAACCCTCCAATGCAGGCATTACAAGGCCGTACAGGAATTCTTTTACGTCGTCTTTACGGGCAAGAGAAAGGCGGGAAGTGTTTGTTTCTAAGCGACTTGTTCGATCGATTTTATTTCAAATAAAACGTTTATGAACGTAGTTTTGAATCCAATTTAAATGATGGAATCTAATTAAAAGGATGGAATACATTTCGAATTAAAGTACTATACGTACTACAAAGGTCCCCTCCCCGGGAAAATCATTACTTAAGGATTGATTTTTTAATTCGAATAAGTCGCTTGATTTTCAGAGGAAAGTAATAGCTCCGAGCTGTTAGAGGAGGATGCATAATAAGGTCTTTGCCAAGTTAAAGACAAACGCTTCGGGACAGGGAGTGGGGCTGGGTCGAGATCTTATCTGAGCCAGGTTACTTAAAGGGGCATCTTCAGGGTGCTAGTTGGATACGTACATTAGATGTTGGGATGGCGAAGCTGGGAATCTTTCAGTTTTGAATGGGTACTTTGGGTCATGCACATATTTGCAAAGAAAACTCTTTTAGTCCATAACGAAATATGTCAATGACAAGAACTATGCAGGAAAAAGATCGTGCCAGAAGTCCCTCCTCCAATGTATGGAATGAATATTTATTTGGGGAAAAATACGCTTGTAAAAGGGGTGCATTGTTTGATTTAATTGATCTAGTCTTTGATTCCAATGAATTTCTTTTAAGGTTTGAAACTTAGGGGAACAGAACAGAAGAAATGTTAGGTAAAGCAACATGAGATTAAGAAAGTTGAATAAAAACGTGATCAAGCAATTAAGGAAATTTAAGGAAGAATAGGGGTTATGTTCTTTTCATCCTTACTTAGGATACTTATTCGAAATCTTTAGAGAGATTGAATAAGCTTCATCTTTGGGAAGAGTAAAGACATCGCATTGCACAGATTGGATAGAATTGTCTTTCGAACGATGAAATCGAAGCCCTAGTTTTTTCCTGAAAAAGAAAATAAGGTGAAGTTGCTAAGGCGACAGTATAAGGTTCTATAGACTTATATTCAGCAATAGGGCAGTGTGAAAAGTCATTAGTGAAATTCAAGATTAAAGACAGTAAACAAGACTGATCATCAATGGAAGCAAACACTTGGGACTGGGGACAAACGGCTAATTGGCCTACATGTCGACAGAGATCGTGTGCCGATTCCTTAAGATAAGTATATCTCCAATTACCGTAATTCACAAAGAAGTAATTATTTGGGTCGTTGTACATGACTCGAACTAGTGATTTGTTTAAAGGAAGGTGGGTAGGAAAAGGTATTAGTTCATATGAGACGAATTTCTCTATTGAGATAAAAGGAATTAAAGTGATTAGTTCATAAGGGCTAGCGTCAGATTGGATAGTCCAAGAGTACGGTTAGAAAGGTTGATATGTTTTGTCTAGAAGAATGATCTGTGCTGTCAGTTTAGTCTCTTGTTCCATTTCTTAGTACAAAAAGGCCAATAGAAGAGGAATGAATATAGAATCGAAGTGTAGTAATTATATGTTTATATGTTAAGCGAGATTGAGTGGTAATTCTTTATTTTAACTAAATTGAGTTGTAATTAGATCAGAATTGGTGTGCTCATAAGAACTGATCCTGTTCTCGATTATTATATTTGATATAACGGGCCATATAACACATTACTCCACAATTGGGCTTTTACATTATAATATATGTGGGTAGTCTAGTAATTGCGTCTGAAGTAATGGATGGATATTCGGCGCAGTCAGGGGATAATTGAAAGATTTCATTGCTAGTTCAGGAAGCTGGAAAACCCTCTTTTATCATTTTAATTTCTCTTCCGTGTACGGTTGGAAATCTTAATCAAAAATACTTTACTGCAGCCCCAACACCACCCTGCAGCATGCGGGATATGTCCCAAGAATATTTAATTAATAAAATATAATCAATATATATTATATATATATATATATATAAGTATATATTATATATATATATATATATATATATATATATATTAATAAACTAGATTTTGTAATTAATATATAATATTTATTTTATAGCTATTATCCCTAAAAGTTTATTAAAAGTACGAGTATTCTGCTTTCAACTGTTCCTATATAGTTACTATTAAGAGTAATCAATTAAATATTGAGAATGAGTAGAGGTGCATATAATTCACCTATATAAGTAATGTTGATCTTCTTTCGAATAGCAGTTTCTACCTGTATAATTATATTCATGTTATGCACGTACCAAAAAGAATTGTGAGGACGTTCTTCCTCCAATAAATTATCAAAATACTGTCCGATTCTTTTTTGAATAATCGTGTTGAATATCTCAATGGACAAAGTTTCACTAACTATTTCGTTTCAGAGTATTCTGGCTAACACTCTTACTCGAAAATATGTAGCATAAGCTTTAGATAATTGCCTAATATTTAAGTGATAGCCCTTTTGGTGTGTTGATAAACATATTTAGAAACATGATTTATCGAACGATGGTATAATAAAGGATTCTTTATAAACGTTTGAGTTTACTGTATTAGTCGTCTTATATAGAATGATTTGAGTTAATTCTTTAATATAATGTCTGTAAGACATTTCTAAGGTATAGTAAATAACTAGAATCGAGGTACCTTTCTATTGAAGATAGTTAATAACTATGTTCACTAGAATTCAAGATATAATCATATGAGGCAAATAGGATAAGAATCTTTGTTCTTCTTATTATTCTCGTAATTTATAATTTATCCATGTTATAAATATTTCTTTACTGAGAGAATTAAACGGGTGTATCTCAAAATATTAACATAATTCTGATAAATATTATAACTTTATACTTTTATTCTTATATATACGTGTATATATATAATTTATAGTAATTTATTGTTACCTAATAGACTATTATTAAATTTGCCGTATTAATTATAATATATTTTAAATATATAAGATTATATTGACAATTGAAATAAGCGTTCGCTTATGATTAATTAAAAGCTAATGTAATTTTACTTTATTACTATAATCACTGAGGAGTTAAGTGACTTAAAATCAAAATGTAATGAAGGTTTTATTAATAACTCATAACGATATATATATCATTATATTTAAGTTGGGTAGATGACGTAATAGTGACTTTTATTATCCCCGTCTTCTTGAACTTTAAAAATAATTATTAAATATCTTTGTTAATTACTAAATGTAAGAGTTCTTAACTTAACGTTATATAACTATTTAGTTACTTATATTAAATATCTTACTTAAACTTAAACCTTAATATACTATTTTTTTTGTTTTCTTAAATTAGAAAGAAGTTTATTTATTGTAGTTAGTTTATTAACTAATTCCTCGTATTTATTGATTATAAAAGTCTATTATGTCCACCGCCCCTTATTCTGAAAGAGTATATATAGAAAATCATATTTTTAAAATAAGTTTTCTTAATATGATATTATCCTAGACAAAAAAACTTGACAAAATTTAAAACACCATTCAATGTTAAATAAACCTATTCTATAAAGATCATTGAGCTTACATCTAAATTCTTAAAAGAATTAGAGTTCTTATGAATATGTATTAATCCCGATTCTAATTTTTCATATAAATATTATTGTATACGATCGTCACTAATCATAGGTACTAATATTTTTTCCCTATCCTACTTAAAGGTTGCTTTTATTAATAATTATACTTTAATATATAGAAGTGATATAGATAAATTATAAAATTTTTTAAGTATGAATAATATTGCATCACCAAATTCTAATACTTTATTATATATATCTCATAATCTTAAAATTAAATAAAGTTATACCTTCTTAGTGACTTAAAACTATTAAATTAATGAAAGAATTACATACTTAAACAAACTATAAAAGAGTGTCTCTTAAATTCTAAGACATATTAATTAAAGTAAGTATAATACAAACTTAGTAATTGGGTACTCATCTACATAGAACTCAGTCTCACCGAGTGAGCGGCGAGTAAATTACACAAACGCTTTCCCTCCTCTTGGTAAAGACTGTTGTGATTCTACTAAATCCAAAGCATTTGTATACAGGTGGAGCCTATAGCATGACACTCTCATTCGCCTGATAGATCTCACTGAGTTATATAGTATATTAGTTTTGTCTAACTTGCTGCGGAGGTCTTATCTGCTATGTAAAGCTTTGTTCTACTTTACACTTAAGTACTTTCATACCATTCTGATGTAACCTAATTGGAGTGATATTATTTAATATAATGTTAGTTAAAATAAATACGTTCTGGACCAGTAAACAAATGTTATGCTCAGGGTACTGAATAAGATTAGGATCTTTCTTCCGGTTTCTAATTCATCTTTAGTAAACGTAATTCGCAATAGTAATGGATGGTGATTCTATTAATACATAAATCAAGTGTGAATAGGTATAAATATAAAACTGTCTCTCGTCCATTCCCTTTCACCCTCTGTCGCTCACAGATTGGTGATGATTTGTAAGAGCAGTGATGTAGCGTATTTGGTTCTCGAGTATACGGGATTCCACCATTAGTAGCTCTCATACACACTCAACTTTCGATGTGTCTATAGAGTGGACTCTGTAAGTGAAGTTTTCTTGTAACATAGTAGGTTTTCTAATAGAGGAATATTTGACATCAACTAAACATTATATGAAGGTAGGTGTGATATGTAAAATAGTCAAAATGGTTATCTTCATCATTAAGCATATCAGCTATGATACATTTTCTTTTTAGTTTGCTCACTTGTTATAACATTAGATATTGGAACACTTAAATTGCACTTATATAATGTACTGGGCGTGCTCTTCCGTGACAATATCTTAACATCAGTCTGATATCTTCTTTATTACTTTCATACAATCTCATCGCTAAATCTTCTTCTTCCAACGGTGTTATACTATTTCCTCACGTGAGTTTCTCATTTACGGGTCGGTTGTATGCACTGAGTTGTAAAGTGAATCTCCACTGTAATTTACGTACTTACTTCACTATATATAGTAGGTTACGGCTTGAGGTGGGGGATAGAGTATAAGAGTTGTATGAATTATTCTGCCTGGATTGTGGGGGATGGGGAATTGGAAAGTAGCTGTGTCCCTGGACTGAATTTGTGGCGTTATGGAATTTGGAAAGTAAATAAATTGTAGGAATGACCACCTTGAATTTGTGCGGAGGAGAAGTTCTGTCCATCTATTCATTACTTACCTACTTCGTCTTCTTTCATGCATACCTTCGTCTTCTTCTGGCTTCCTTCTTCTCCTATTCCTCTCTTTACTTCCTTCTTTTATTCTTTCATCCTGTGCCAAAACCTCTCTCAGTCGTCATTCTCTAGTTGTTACTTATTCCCAATTCTTTTCCCTTATTTTTATTAGTTCTTGTGAAAATGAGTACTAATATACATATTCTTCCAACTGGCGTGGGGATCCAAACTTCATCATCATAAGTCAAAATGTGACTCGTGAGTTGAAAACTTATTCTGCTAGGTAATCACCTTGGCTTTATTCCACATGGACGAAGGAAGTAGTACTTACGAGCAGGGTTTATCTAAACTAATAACACCATCAAGTTTGTTTGGGTCCTTCATTATATAACATTATGGATTCAATATATATAGGCCGTACAAATACTTTTAGGCACATAACTTCGATAAACCTTATTTTAGATGGTGGCTTTTATATCTTAGCTATTGACGAAAACATAATCTCCTTAATTATGAATTCTTATCATTTGCTTAGGTCACCTTTAATGTTGTTGCTCCAAAAGTTTTTTAGTGCGTAATTCCTATGCTTCTAACTTATTTCTCTTGTCCATATATCTCTCTATAATATAATCGATCCTCTATCATACATATCGTATTAAATCCACTATCATCAGAAAATGAATCTTCATTATTATATCTCTTAGTCTTATTCACATAATAAAAGGCTGATACATAAATCTAAGCATCTCGTATAAGGTAGCAACGTATACCTCTTATATGTATAACCTATATCAACAGTGAAGTGGTATAGGGTTGAAGGACCCTAATATAGATACATAATTTATACGCGGATATAATTTGATAGCCGTAAATTTAATAGGCAAAGCTTACATAGTAATATTGACCTATCCCAATCTAGCGGTTAGTTTTGCATTCACGTTATAAGTGTCACAATAGAAGATAGATAATTATCAATATCAGAATATTATTCTTTCTACAACATCAATATTTGGGAGGCTTTGTAAGGAAAATCTAAACTATATCTTCTTTATTCTCCACGCCTTTAATATATAATCCTATTTAAAATAACTACTGGCTCGTATCAATTATCCAAGGCCATTGCATAGACTAACTAGTGCACAGTTATACTGAGAGGGGCTACTATTATGAATAATCTTAACTATAATGACCTACTCTCTTGCAAATGCTTCTGGCACATTTTCATCACTCGTTTACTAGGCTTGTGACAAGTCAACTATATATTCCTAAACTAATTACATCGTAGTTAGAACGTTATCGCGATAAAATATCATAAGAATAGTAAATTAGTCTACGCTGATTACCTTAATGTACAAGAGGGCAATATTTCCTAATATAACTGTCACTATTAATGAATATACGATCGTTGAGAAAAGGTGTGTTATATATATATATTGTATGGCAATGGCCAGCGATTTATCTCTGCACAGGGGTCTAGGAACCACTTAGGTTTCTAAATATGGTTACGCTAACGGACATAACATTGACTTACAGTTATTCCTATTAAATCATAAATCTAATTTTATTGAATACCTAAGGGAAATAAAGATTTCTCTCTTTAACTACTACTCAATTTCTAAGTTTTCTGCTGACCACCGTGTGCCGCTACTAGGGAAGCCGTGCACTGGTCTATCACACTGTAAATCATTACTTATCCGGAACATGTACATAAGATAGATAGGTGATTTTATGCTAACACAGTTACTACGTAAATGAAAGATGCCTTTATATAGATGATTAGTGGTGATGATGTTCTGTGATATTTCTCTTCGGTATCCCCACCTTTTACCAATTTCTCTTAACACGGGACACATTTCTCTTGTTCTTTGATGAAAATTTCCCGAATACTCAGAAGCGAAAATAATCTATTCGAATAGGGAAACTTATCTGTTCTTTATCTTACTTCTCATTATTAATTAAACTTATATGAAACATCAATTAGTGAATTGCCGGATTTGCACTTACATTTCAAGTATAGTGATCTGGATATATAAGGCAATCATTATTCTTTTCCTTTTTATATTTAAACCTACTAATTGATGCGGAGTAGATAAACTTTGTTATTACATAATAGATTCCAATCTAGCTAACTTACTAGGTATACCTGTCTGCATAGTTTATTATATATCTAGGTATATAAAATAAATCAGAATATCGTAGTTGGCTTGGTCGTGACACATTTGATCTCTCCCGATTCATGATCACGTGAGCGTTCCTAGTGTATAGTGTCGCCTGGCACACATTAGGATGTACTATTTTATATATCGTTTTGATTGTAAATCAGAAAAACATATCTACAACCGTCACGGGAAAGAAAAATAAAATGGATAAGTAGCGTAAACATTTCCCCTCTTACACACATCGTTTAGTCCACATAGTTTGTACTCACCTACTCTGAAAACTAGCTTTTGCTATACGGGACTAATCACACCATAGACTGCGACGAGAAATATGACACTCCGAGTTATTCTCCATCTCTAATACCTTCATCCAGTTCAATTGTACATAAGACCTCACTCCATAGATTCTCGCTGTAGCATCTACTAGGAGAATTACGTCTTGTTGTCACGGGCAATCTATTACCATGACATATATACAGAGAGAAAAGGTTCTATTTGTGCATGGAACATTCCTATCTTCACGTGTCATCATCTTTACATATATTGAATCGTAAAAAGCTATTTGTTACTAATATAAATTGATATAGTATATTATTTCGATCCAATAGAGGAAAATATGGTTATCGCATTCTTCTTCTTTATCTCAACGTCTATTATCAAATAGTTTATGATTTTACATCGACTAATGTCATGACTATTCTCTAATAGAGTTGTATTGATTCAAAAGCATAAATATATATCAGATAGAAGATTACATCAAGTAATTACTCTTGATGTTGTTCCATATCACATTTTCCTGAATAAGGCTAAGGTGTACGAAATCAATACCCAATTCAATTTTGTGTTTCTACCAATTGGCCAGATCTGCGGGTCAAACACTTAAGCAATTCATATTGTTCTTACCTAATACTTTGTAATCCATAGCGTACGAGAAAACATGTGCCATGTATTCTCTCTCAAATTCTAACTCTCTCTCTCTTATAACAACTACACTTCGTGTGCCACTCAACTTTGTTTTCTATCGGTTACCTCCGTGAAGTGCTGTAACGTCCTAGCTCTCCAAGAGAAAGCAAGTGAGCAGCTTTCTTCAAATTTCAGTATTGTTTCTGGCAAACTTGATTCCTTCACAGTCACTAAAATTTACGTCGATCTAATAAGGTATATAGACTTTTATGCTATCAAGGCTATCTTAGTCAGAATGATTTAAATAACGCCTATAATGGTCATTCAACGAGTACATTATAATACTTGAGTGACGTTCTTTGGGCCGAACTACAAACAGAGTGGCGTACACCAATAGGCCTTTCCTGGTTACCTAAACGCTTCAAATCATGACTTTTGCGTCTCCTCTTCTATATCTAGGGCGTTGTAGGCATGCATCCAATAAATCTACGGATGTAAACACAGTATTACCCAGGAATGTAATAAAATTCATCGTTCGATTGAAGGCAGATGGAATACACTAGTACTACTATATTCTTATAGTATATGATGTCATATTGATGAGTAAGTTGAATAATTTATATATAATAATATATAGGTACCTGTAATCCTAAGAAAAATTCACATAAACTATCTAATTTTATGTAAGTTTTCGGACTATTTTTCTTTAGCCACCACTAGTAACGTGATGTAAAGAATGCGGGGCTGTATCCGCTTTGATGTACCCCTTCTATCAGTGCTGAGAATCTGGTAATAAATCATCTGAATTTAGTCCTGATAAGTACCTGTTTAATGTTAGGTATCGGTACTGAGTTACGGAATGATGATATTTTGGGGGCATCAGGTAAACAATTTACAATCTTGAATTATTGAAGCGGACAGTAAACTAGGTGACTTAGCAATCATCATCTAGTGCCAATTACATATAACGTAAGGTAGTCCTTATAAGTAAAGTACTCTAACTAATTTTCTCATCCTTATGTACATGCTGGGCACTTCTTCAGCACAGATCGAGTTTATATACTGAGTTCTCATTCATTTCTTGTGACAATTTCCACAGTCTACTCTATGAAGAGAATCTTCACTCCCTTATACATCGTCTCTACTAATCTGCGCTTCTTACTTCAGAGTAAGACCTTTACGCAGCAAGGTAGAGCACTCACTATTTCCGAGGAGCGCAGTACTAACTGTTCTCTGCTTGTCTTTCCCTGATTTTTCTCTGCCATAAGCTCCTTTCTTCCATTAACCTCTGCTCCCAATCTCACTTCTGCTATCCCAATCTTTCTCTAAGACTCTTGCACAACGATTATAATTCAGATTGAGCATATAGAAATGTTGTTTCGCTTTGTCACTCCGAAATATTCTTAATTACTCACCTAGCACCGAGAATAATACATGATATGTCTTACTCATGTTATTTTATTCAGATTTCGCTCAGCGCGTACTATATATCAGCGCGCGCACTCTTAAAATACCTGCCGTTTATTGTCATATAAACGTACAAATAGCTACCTATTGGTGAAAGTCTTGGGCTTCGTGCATTAAGTGCACTTAGCCTGCTCGGCTCCACAGTTCATATATCCTCTTGAAGATATACACAAGTTTCGTGATTTTATGAGTTTGTAGTAATACTCGCCTTCTCATGTAGAATTGAACTGATGACAAAGAGCTCGACCAATACCAAGTACGTTATGCTCCAATAATACCTTATAAAGTGCTCACTCTTTTAACATTTCCGTCATCAAGCAATGCAATTGATTGCTCACCGATGCTACCTTCATCGCTCCCAGTTCTCTTCCACAATCTTCGATCAATAATTCTATCCTCTCGCGAACAATTGGCCGAAATATATCTTTACTTCCTAGACATCCTCGTGACCAGCGAGGAGAGTGTGGGCTTGTTACGTATCTGTGGTCTATCTCCCTGCCAAGAGCGGGCTGCAACGGCGCATTGTAACTAGTGTAGAGAGGGGAGACGTGAAATAACACTATTTATCCACGCACTTACATGTCTCACTTCGTATCTACATCCGTTGTCTAAGGCTCCGATGGAGCCTATTCCCTCCCTCCAACCAAGCCCCACACGTATTAACACGCCTATTTCAACACTGACTTTTCCCATGTGCGTGTAGCACTTGTCGACGTCTCTCGCGCTAAGTTGGCCAACGAACTTTACGAATACTGACAACACGAGTCACTGTCTTCTCCACCCCATTATTGGGTAACCCAGACAGCGAGTCAGAACCCCTCCATCACGCCAATATTATGGAAGCGATGCTGAATGTCAAACCTACGGCCGGCTCAACCTGTTATTAACACCGAGTCTCATGGCAATTGATTGTCCCCTCTCTATAATGCGTAACATATGATGCTCTCATCGCGTTCGCCGTCACCGATTTATATACTTTCGCAACGCGACCGCATATCCGCGTGAACATACCACAGTATGACATCATCCCGTCTATCACACACAAGATTGAGTGCGCCGCATGGAGTCTTATATCCTCCACTTTGAGTCAGTAAAATTTGTGTCTCGAGATTTCCTTTCTTAGACAATGACCCAGTCGCCAATTCTAGGCCTCGTCTCCAATCATACATGGTTTGGTAATCGTCTTCCTCCTTATTTTCTTGAGGTCTCTGTTTATCTTTTTTCAAGAAGCTCCCATAAGAAAAATTCTATCTATATACTGCACAAAGAGAATAAATACTCTCTTGTGTGGATTCGGTCATATTAGATTCGTAAAGGTATCGGTGATCTCTCTTACCTTCCTCGTGGATAGATACTTCACGTTCTTTCTCTATGTCTGAGAAAATACAGTATTTATGTGTTTAAGAGGAATGTTTAATAGAACGTGAATGTGTAGACAAAAAAATCCACGTTGACTGAATATAACCCGTCAATAAGAAGTGATTCCGCGATATTCTATTGCTACTTCCATTCGTTTTCATATCACTCCCACTCTGAGGAGAGTGTGTGATATGGGTCGCCTTTGTGTTCTGCAAAATAGCAGTGCGATACGATATAAGACTTGCCATTGTCTACCACCTGTCACCAATATCCAAAGTTGGATTTTATTGTTTACACCCTCTACTGTACCCTATAAAATCGGTCTATTACGGTGAGAGGTAATTACTTTTAAAATTATATCCTTACTTTTATCCTAATATCAATCTTTGCTATTGATATAGGAAGTTAAGTACTATTAACATCAACGGGGTTTCATGGTGAGCAGGATTATCAACAGGGCTAGGTGTCATCCCCTACACTTAGGTTGCGGACCCCCTTTCGATTGTTTGTCAATGCATTCTCTTATTTGGACTAAGTAGGGCCATTCCTCAACGGCATTGAGTTGGGATAATGAGTGGCCCACTGATCACAAAAGAATAGCACAACATAAGTGTATCTCTCAATCTTATGGCTGGAACATCTTTCTTTCAAGTGCATATAAATTTTGGGGTAGTATTCCAAGCATATCATACTTCTCCTATTAATTTAGAAATGTATGACTCATTCTTACCTCATCTCTCCTCCTTTAAGGAGTAACTGGGTTTCACCTCCTCCCTTCCCTTCTCTCTATATCAATACTTAATGATACTTAAATGGTCCCTGTTGTCCCATTAATTATGAGTGATATTATAACTCCCACCCCTGTTCATATTCTCCCAGATTCTTCCTTTTTGCACAAGAACTAAACCATAGTTGGATGTCGGAACTCATTATTGAGCCTTCTGTTTTCATACTTTTATAATAATAAGCATCACATTATTGTATTATAATTTGAGATAGCTTTTCTATCAATTTACATTTCAGGCTTTCAATCTCATTTTATCAATATACCCTAAAGAATCGTTTCACGGTAATCTATATTCTCCATCATCTTCTTTTCGAAGTTTACGTTATAGAATCACTACTTCCCCTGTAACTAAAAAGATGATTATATCTGTCTTGAGTATATTATGAACATTTGCTTTTATCATCTACAGATACGTGAGTAGGACTAGGCTCTTGAATATATTTATATAGTACACGATTTCATTCTAAATCATCTAATACACAAAATCATGTAGAAGAATATGAGTCTTATCTCTACTTTATGTACATCTAAATAAAAAAGTCCTAAACCAGAGTTACAAAAATATTCTGTATTCTTCTTACTCATCCTGATGCAGAAGATAAGATTTTTATATCTGTTGACTAAGAAGATAAATCTTATCTTAAATTTAGTAGTAATTTCGTGAAAAAAACATGTTTCTCGGAGAAACGTATTTTCGGTGTCACTCGTACTATTCTGATCGGATGTATATACGCGACTTGGCAAATGATCTTTTGACTTTCAGTTAATGGGCCTTAAGGTCAATCTAGCTTTTCATCAATTAAAAGTGACGAAGTCTGTGAGTATATAAGATCCCTTTCTCAATGTTCTTGTTTAATTTAAAGTATGTTTGTCCATAATAATTTCTAAAAATTTCGGGTAAATCGTTGGGGATAAGCTGTAATGTTTAATACAGTAAATTATGATTATAGGGGTATATAGGGATACTAACCCATAGGTTTTGTGGAGGAGTAATAACTAATATATAAAGGTTAATCACTTTGCCATGCTCCGGTATATTATAATTATATGTATAATAAGGTAAAGTGGGTGTGGTATTTGGTTTAGGCATGGTATGTGATAAATATCACAGTGGCATGGCTACTGTATAATAGGAGAGGTGTGAGCATTTATCGTCTATACCCATTGGTTAAAATAAAAACCTATTATAATTTGAAGTGTATTCTTGTCCTGCTTGGAATGACAACCTTTCGTAGGTTTACCTCCCAATAATACCTCCATCCTGTGAGGACGCTCGGCTTGTTGTGAGTAGCGTGAGGCCTAGCAAGGTATGATTTAGGAACCGTAATCCTGTTAAGCTGTGATCTGGAATCGTTGGGGGCCGTCGTGAGGGTCACCCATTGGAGAGGTTGATCAGGTATTTCTGCACCCTCCAACTTTGAGCTTTCATTGAGGTTGTGTAGGTCTATATATATATATATATTTATGTTAAAATATTATATATACTGGGTTGATACATAACCTAACTCCACAATGTCTAAAGAAACATGTGAATAATTACTAACTAGTATAGTAGTTCACCGTATAGCATAGCTTAACTGTAGGTTCATAATGTGTTGTCCAACGCAACCGATTTTTGCATATATGGTGGGTGGAGTTTCGACCTTCTGGGTTGGTCTCCTCTCTCGGATATTCTCTGGTATATATATATATATATATATATATATATAAGGTGTTAAGGGTCACAAAATGCATTCTGTCTGGATGTTAAACTGGGTGTATCATAAAACTCACAATGGATCGGAATAAAGAAGGGCATCTCCAAATGGACTTTACTTTGTTAGTGTAGCGGTAAGATTGAGGTTATAAACTCAAACTAGGTTCAGTTTAATTTATATTATTTACTAAATTGAGTGGTTCTATTAATCCTTATCGTCTGCCTTCGTTATTTCGTGGCCATTATCTCCCTAATTGCTAGCTTCAATTTCGTTTAATAAGGTCGAGAGCGTAACTTCTTCAAGTCTTACTACTCATCTCCCCCCTCCCTTGGCCCCTCCTGACTGAAGATTACATGACATGTTACTGAGAGATTCCTGGGTTAGAGTTGTATGATTTGTAACTCCTCCAGGAAAATCATGCAAATAAAATCATATAATGCTAACTCAATTTATAAACTTGGTTAAATCTACCAATTATGTATTTATCATAATTACTAATAAATACACTAAACAAATATTGTCTGATATACAATGGCTAATTAACTTATATACTTACTGTATCGCTCAAAACAGTTCAATTTTTTATACTAGTGTTAGGACTGGTAAATAGTGGTATATAATACTGCAGACCTTCAGTATTAGTTACTACTTTACTACACCTCATAATACTTATGATCTATTATCTATATCTAATATAATTAATTAATAAAGGGTTATATATGGAACTTAGGTCAAAGTATGTAAGTGAGTAATGTATAAAATATATGTGGTTATGAGTGCACTCTTCACTATAGAATTATATATATATATATATTATATTCGGAGCTGTTTCCAATAGAGGTACACATCTCCACGGTATGCCCATTCGCGATGGGCTAACTCCAGAAATGATCGATTCTATCATATTCACTTGACTACATCGACAAGGTCTATATATCGATTACTTTATGGTACATATGAGACGCTTATAGATCAGAATTAGATCAGTAAGAGGAGACGTAAAACTATTAAGATAATATAAATAAGCCGTATTCAATCGTGAGGATATTATATATGTCATATCCTTATACTCACCACCTAATACGAAAATACGCTTACACGTATATAATATGATTACTTTGCTAACTAGCCTCCTCACCGTAATTTGGACCACTACTAATATCACTCACTAAAGTCTACTAATTTACGGATAAACACCTACCTATTTACCCATATCACAATTATTTGTACTAAGTATAGGGAAAACTCCTCTCTGACATAAATATTCTGCGAAAAACAGTGCTTAGGGGTACCACTATTCAACCACAGTGTTTCAAAACTGGTGGATAAATTCACAGCTCCAATAATGGTGCAATTAGATAATATTTCTAGGTCTGTCTGACTCTCTCGTCCGTTATGTTTTGCCCCACTACTTATCTACGATCTCATACTACTCACAGCTGACTCACCATATAGGCAACTATCTCCTCATATCTTAGAACGAATCGTGCCTAGGTGAGCGCTTCGATCAGCAAACTCAAGCCTATCGCAATCAACAAAAAGAAATCGATGGCCATCAGGAATTCTCTCTATCAACAAATAATTCTCGAGTTCTTCGTATATTATGTAAATTATCATAGGGTATATATAACATATATTAATATAAAAATATAGTAATTCATTGGAAAGATTGTTGTTTTTATTAGATTTTAAGTGATACTTGAAAATTCGCTTCTTAAATATCTAGAGTACTTTTTATTTTTATGACGTTTTTTCTTGTTTAGTGATCGTCTGAGCTGGCCCTATATATATGATTAGTAATATTTTTTCAATACCCAGATTATGTATCACCCTCTTATTGATGCACCGTGTGAGTCCTGTACATGACTCCAATAAAATAATAATATATAATATATATATATAATATATTATATAATATATATATAATACTAATATATATATAATATAATTTTAGGAAATATCCTTAATATTTTAATATTAGTACTAGTTATTGTGAGTGTACTTGGCTTTTCTAAGTGCATCTTCACTGATCTCAGCAAATGTGTATATAGTAATAAATTATTTCTATGGGGTAACCTACTATATAGAGGGTAGATATCGAGATATAATATATATATATTATTAATATATAATATTATATATAATTAATTAATATATAATATATATATATATATTAATATATATATAATATATTATATATATATATATATATAATATAATATATATATTTATATATTAAATATATTAATAATTATATATATTATAATATAATATATAAACAAATTATGATTTGAAACTTACGTAATAATATTAAATTAATTAAAATTATTCTTGAATACAAACATTAATAATAAATATATAAATAACTCCCCGTTTATTGTTAGTATTATCCCAAAATAATAAATAAATAAATGTCATCACAGTGAGATTTTGCCAATTTATCCTCAGTGGAATGTATATATATATTAAATATTATATATATATATATATACATAAATATTATATATATAATTAATATATTAATTAAATATATTATATATATATTTAATATATATATATTATATATATAATAATTAATTTATATAATATATGTATATAATATATAATATATATATATTATAAATATTAACATATAATATAATATATGTAATATATATTAAAAATATTAATATATATATAATATATATATATTATATATATATAATATATATATAATAATATATTATATAATATATATGGAAAGTTAAATGGGTTTTAGAAATAGTGACTATTCTATTCATGTGAGAAGGAAACGAGAAAGTAAATAATTCAGTTTCGATAAGGATTTTTTTCTATTTCTCAATGTCATAGCTCCAAATATGTATGCAACGTATTGCGTGTCGGAATTATTTAACGATTAATGTATTTATATTTAGGTGTAACATTCCTAATGTTTCAAGTTGGTCGGTCTGAGTCCAAAAGTTCGATTTCTTTCTCGTGGCTCACGTGATCTATTCTCAATTGTGATTGTTTATAAACAAACTTTCTACATATCCACAATTCCGATCAAAACGTGAAACAATTATTGCTGTGATGATAACCAGTGTATAAATATTAAATTCACCTCCTGTATTCCTCTTTTCGACTGCTTGCCACTTTTCAACGCTGTTGTTCAATAGTTTTAATAATGAGATAAAATAAGAATATATATATATAGAATAAATGGAAGAATGATAGGAATATGAGTAAATTAAATTTTAAGTTATTATCAAACCGCTCAGTTTCCCCAATATCAAATATTTTTACCTTAACACTAAGTAATCCTTATTTTACAAAGTATTATATAGGCATTTGTTTACAAATAATATTTATAAAAATATTGAAATGATACATAATGATTCATTTATTATCATTAATTAGTTTATTATCAATTTTTTAATTTATGGATGTAAATGGAAATATTTTTCCAAACTAATATTAATCATTTTATTATTATAATAGAATGATAGAAAGATAGAATTATAATCAAGATCCCTATATTCCATAACCTTATTCATATACTAATATAAATATATATAAATAATAATATACTTCGCTGTCCGCAAAGTTAAATAAATGGCAATCGTAGCTTTCTATATAAAATTTCTTTTTATAGTTGTAATAAACCAAGGTATAAATCTGCATCATTAGACCAACTTATAATGAAGCCATAATTAAAAGGAATAAAGTTAAGAGTACATTAACGACGAGGGTACCCTATATATTATCATACTTTACACTCTCCTTTATGAATCAAATAGATTTTTAGAATACATATTATTATATAATAATAATTGATCAAAAGAACTAAATAAAATTTATAAAAAAATCGTGATATTTTATATTTATATGGCTTTAAATAATACAGGATTGATCAACCTTAGGAGTTTAATTATATTTTTAATTAAGACCGCATTCAGACATATCCTTTTAAGAATTTTAAATGTGATATACTCATAATATAATATATATATATATATATATATATATTAATATATTATATATATTAATATATATATATTAATAGAAACAGTATATAAAAATGTCAATTATACTATATATTTACTCATGAATATTTTACAATAATTTATCAAGGCTACTATAATACTTAATATCAATGAGAATTTGGATTTTAAATTTGTATCATGTACTCTCTATAAACTGGTGCGTATGCCAACGTTCGTATTGACCTTAAAAGAATATAAGGTGTCTGGATGAGCAAATAGCGGTGAGGCGCAAGTGGCACGAGGAATAATGCTATACTGATTAGCCAAAAATTTTTTCAGATCTCAAAAAGAGAACGAACTAAGCTGAAGAAAACAAGCCGTCGCATAGTGTAGCACACCGAGCATTTTGGACCATTACTATTTATCAGGAACGTCTTTTCGACATATTTCGTCCATTGGACAAAAACGAGTCTAACAGACTTAAAGTAAAGTGGCAATTAAGACGCATTGCGAAAAAGGGCCAAAAATAACATATGAACTTTTTATTCCCACTAACTCGATACGGAAACTTAATTTGTAGAGAGACAACAAAAAAACAATACACTATGAAAAAAAAACAACACTAAAGGGGTTAATAAAAATTATGCTGGATATATTACACAAATCAGGATACATGATAAAACAATATTGAATAAAATGAGTAAAAGAGTTTTTAAGTCTGTATGAGCCCCCAATGAGGGTCTTTCATCAGACACTTGATATTAATTAATCTTACAACTCACCTTTGTGATCTCCCCTTTGTCTTTATAATAATGAGAACATTATGTTATAGGTTTGCTAAATGAAATTAAGCTCGAGTGCTGCACAACCACAGTTGATTATTGATACAATCAAAAATCACACACAAACAAACAAACTAACTTGAGCCTAGATATACTTAAATGTCCAATACGTATGATATTCTAAGTGGATCGTGAGTTATTAATGTCAAATTTTACATCGAACTCCGTCTATTACCCTACTTAAACAAGTGATTGAGAACATAATGTACGTTGATTAGAATGAATACTATATATTATTATATTAACACTGAAAAAGAATAATAACATTTCAAACATACCTCTTAGAGGCCCTATACAAATGCCATAAATATAAATGTTTTAACTTCGCTTCAGTTTTGACTCCTTTATTCCTTTACTTAAGATATAAATGTTTATAACTATTTATGAAAATTATTAACATATATTATATGAACATAATTATAAATAGAATTATAATTATAAATACAATTATATTCTTTTAAGTATTCAATAATATTATATTATATATATATATATATATATATATATATATATAGTTATAATATATATTATATATAATATAATTAATAATATTATATATATATATATAATATATATATATATTAATAATATATATAATAATATTTAAATAATATATATTATATATATATATATATATTTAATAATATATTATATATATATAATATGGTTTGTTCGAACACGTTAGATTACGATATCACCATTATACTTTTAATTTAATATATTTTCAAGCCAAAACTCATATTTGAAACTTGAATATCATAAAAAAACAACGAGTTGATATATTTAATTATATTATATATATTATATTGTAATTATATAGTATAATAAATATATTAATACTATAAATTTATAATATATATATATATATATAGTATATATTTATATTATATTATAATATAATATATAAATAAGTGTATAAGTTAGTATAATATATATATTAATTAACGTATATATATATATAATATATATATACTATATATATATATAATATTAATATATAATATATATATATATTAATTATATATATATATATATTATATATTATATATTAATATATTAAAAGTAAGAAAAGGGTTAAAAGAACCATATTCTCACAGTGCTAAGCGTTTCACTATCTATAAATTTCAATTCTACAGTTATTACCAATGACAAAGATATATGCAATCTGAAGGTAACGGACATATACTTATTTGCACATGGAGCTTGCAATATGATTACGTCTAAACCCTCATCATACAATGCAGCATATCAAGCTAAGCAATGCGTCTCACACTCACTTCATCTCACATGAACTGCGTTGTTATCGTATCATCTTTGATATCACAGCGAAGGCAAGAGATAATACGCTGGCAAGTTATTTGTGACATCCAGTCACTACGATGATTGGATATATAACGTGAAAAACCGCACTCCTCGTCAATACTTGATTCTCTATTGAGAAAGCACTCATATAATAAAGACTGTGCGAAGATGAAACAGTATGGAGGCTAGAGTAGTATCCTAACATTTACATATAGACCAGGCAGGCCTCCCCGGAATCCTCAATGACATAATGGGGCCTACGCGCAAGGACAGGTAGTAACAGTTCGAGAGTATAAACTAATAAGTAAACACTCACGGGGCTCAAACCAGATTATTCAGTAAATATATAAAATAATTGCATTATATTTATATCATTATATAATCCACTCATGACTAACGTGAGGTCCAAGTGATTATCGTATGAGTGGCGCGAGCACAGGGTGAATTATATATGAGAGGACTGTATGCTTTTTATATTCATACATAATATACCTTATATTGCGATTAAATACTTATGCAAATATTTATATTATATTTCTATTGATTAAACACATCTATGGTATCACTCACTATACTTCTCTCTCTTTGATTTAGAAATATGTTTCTCGGAAGTGGAGCTGTGTGTATGTTTTGCTTCATCACACTTAGGTCCGCGCACCAATTGAATGACCCTACCAAGCACCGCACCGCACATGCATTCGACGCGTAGGCATACCCTATATATAGTATATACATATATATATTATATATATATATAGTATTTTTATAGGTTAGGGCTGTATCCGCAGTAGTATATTAATATTGGTAATTATTTATATATATATAGTAATAGTTAGTTACTAATCATGTCACTCGATATTAGTAATTATAATAGTAATTATTAATATAAGATAGTCTAGTAATTTCAGAAGTTATTTCTGCGATTGATTCCCAAGCATACCGGAAGTCTGATCAAATGCAAAAAATCGTAAAATATATTTTCAAAATATTGAAATTTAGGGGCATAATACAATTATAATGCTGGATTTTCAAAATCTTAATTTAATTATATTCACGCATAAAAGTATAATAGAAAATTTTTTAGAGGAAAAAGTATATATTGTTTGTCTGGTTGTGTCTTCACGCTCCTATAAGTCTTATTAAAAAATGTAGTAAGCTTATAGGGAGCTGTGTCTCCTAAGGCTTCATGTATTTCTAGTTTAGAATTTGCTCGATGAAGTGTGACTTCAAACACGTAATAAGTGTTTCGTTAGAGAGACGCTCAGTGATAATAATAAATTGATATTTGATTATTTTATATTATTTATTTTTGATCGGGGTGGGGCCTTCGCCCCCCCCTCTATAATTATATCACTTCGCACCACGTACCGCCCGCTCGATAATGGCTCGCTGGGTTCTGTGGTTGGAGAGTTTTTTAAATATATAACAATCACCATGCCCAATTAGATTATTAGTATAATGAGAGAAAAATAACATATATATAGAGAAGAATTATAACCAAAGGAAACAAAACAGAAAAAAATCAAAATTCATATTAAATTAATAATATAATTAATTTAATTAGCAAATAATTATAATTAATATATAATAATCACTGGAAATAATAATTATATTAATTTATACTTAGATAAAATATAATATATAAAAATAAAAATCAAACATGAATTGATGTTCATAATAATAATAATAATTAAATAAATAAATAATAATTAAATAATATATAATAATGAATGATAATAAAATTCTTAAGACAATTTCTTTAAAATGAATAATTCTACAAAATTGCGCATAGATGATAGGATTGCTAAATTATATATAAAAATATTACTTGATTATAAATACAAAAAATGTTCTTTAAATATATGCATAAATAACAGTCATATAATAGAATATTGGTGTCTAGTCACATTAGACGTTAAAGTTTCATTATTTTCTGATCGAAAAATTTCGACATTCGTGGATTTGACGTGATGGTACCATAGCTTGGTAATCAAAATTACCAGACATATCATTCTATATTATATATATATTATAATATATATATATATATAATTATAATATTAAATATATATAATAATATATATAATATATATAATATATATAAATATAATATAAATATTTATATTAATATATTAAATTGATTTAATAAAACTATTAATAATAAAGTTAATATAGGGAATAATCTTTTAAAAGTTTATTCAAAGTTTATTTGAATGTACTATTACTTTATATATTTTATTTGATTATAATAAAGCTCTTTAGTGAAAATTGCTTATTTAACCACACCAGGAAAACTTAAAGTGTCCAACATATATTAGTAAATAGATAATAATATTTATAAATATATGTTACTGATTTTTCAATTGTGACTCATAGTGCATATTAATTAATAATAAACTATTTTAAAAAAGTGATTTCTATAGCAATCAAAGGGCTTCAATATACAATATAATATATTAATATATATATATATATTATTTAATATATTATATTATAAATTTATAAATATATATATATAATAGTGAGTATATATATTAATTTATATATAATATACATATATGATATAATTAATATATATATATAATTTAAGTATATATAATATATATTTAATATACGATGAATTATATATATACCATAATATAATTAACTATATAATATAATATAAATAATAATAATAATATACTTAATTAATAATATATATACTATATATATTAATATATTTATATAATATAATATATTAATATATATAATATATATTACATTAATAAAGTTGTTAAATATTGTAATTGTAAAACAATCGATAATCTGTTATATAAAAACTAGCCATAAATATATAGATTTATATATATTAATAATTCGGGGATTTGAGTTAATATTAAACAATAGAGTCAAATATGAGTCTAATCCTGATACCTCACTCCGCGTTTGTAATACAAATATACAGATGCATCGATATAAATACACTAGTATCAGGCTAATGTAATATATATATATTACACGCGTGTGAGTCTTATACCCGACAAAGAGATTATTTAAAATAATATTCCAGAAGGAGTCATCGGTAACGTATTAGAGACAAAGAACACATCCGAGGTCCTACACACTCGAGCGATTCATCGACATTATTTCTTACCTCTTTACACTACCATCAACATCTACACACTACTAATCGAGCATCCTTATACAAAGCATCGCAACAAGAGTCAACACACACATAACAACACACCATAACATTATCACACATACTTGCAACGACAATCTACAATTCATAAAAACACCACACACACATCGACCACACACACACACAACACACACACACACACACACACACTCAAAAAGTAACTAAAATACACACACACACACAAAACACACACACACACACACACACACACACACACACCACACACACACACACACACAAAGGAAATAAACGGTTTAAATATTTGGAAGGAGAGGGAGGGGGGCAATGATTTAGCCAAAATTATTTCATTTTATTACACAATGAAAAGAAGGAAATTGAATGTTAAAATGAAGTTCATAAAGAAAAATAAAGAAATTATTTGTGCCAAGTGTTTTTTATGCTAATATATTATAATTAAATTTATTAATTTACGCAGTTAAGTTTTACCGAAAGAACCTCGTTATAAATTTATTTTTTATTATTATTATATTATTATTATTATTTTATTATTATTATTATTATTATTATTATTATTATTTATATTATGATTATTATTATTATTATTATTATTATTATTATTATTATTATTATTATTATTATTATTATTATTATTATTATTATTATTATTATTTAATGGTATTATTATTATTATTTGTTGGAATCATATATATATTATACATTATCTATATATATATTATATAATATATATATAGTATATATATATATATATATATATATATATATAGATATATAATATATATATTATATATAATAATTATAATATATATATATATATTATATATATATATACTATATATTATATATATATATATATACTATATATATTATATATATAATATATATATAGATAAGAGATAAAATTAATTACAATTATTGTTATAATTTGTGATTATTATTATTATTATTATTATTATTATTTTATATTATTTATTATTATTATTATTATATTATTATTATCTATTTATATTATTATATTTATTTATTATATTATTATTATATTTTATTATTATTATTATTATTATTATTATATTATTATTATTATTATTATTATTATTATTATTATTATTATTATTTATTATTAATTTGTTGGAATATATATATATATATATATATATATATATATATATATATATTATATAATATATTATATATATATATATATATAATATATAAGATATATATATATATATATATATATATATATAATATATATATATATATTACTCCTGTATATATATAATTTATATATATATATATATATATATATAATATATATTATATATATATATATATATATATATAATTATAATATTATATATATATATTATATAATATATATACTTCAATAACTTCAACTCCCAGGAAGGCATTTATCTGCCTGTCAGTGTGTGTAGTCTCGTCCTCCATCCTTCTCTATCTTCGAAGTCTCCCCCTCTTCTCAATTCCATGATGTTCGGGAAAGTTATGCCTCTCCAGTACCTCTTCTACTTCATCTCTCCATCTTTTTCTCGGCCTCCCCTTCGGTCTCCTGCCTCCCGGCCTCCACTCCCATGGCCTCTTAGATACTCTGTCCTCCCCCATCCTCTCTAGATGTCCCAGCCACCTCAGTTGTTGCCTTTTCTATCTTATTTCTCATCTCACATACCGCTGCTCTCTCTCGTTATATGTTCATTTCTCACTTTATCTCTTCTGTTCTTTCCCAGCATTACCTTCAAGGGCCTCATCTCCGTTGCTTGTATTCTGCTTCTTGTTGATACGTTGGTCGTCCAACTCTCCGCACCGTAAATCAATATGGGAGTCAAAACATTCTCAAAAATGATATTTTTCACCTGCAGGGGCACATTTTGATTCTTCAGCAATGGATAGAAAACGCTCACGCTTCTCCCGTATTTTCCTATCCTTTCGGCGATATCTTCCCTTATTTCCGAACACACTTCCTAAACACTTAAAACTTTCTACCTCTTTTATGTTGCTGCCATCTATCTGGATATTTAAACCTCTATCTCACTCTTTTTTCTTTCTTTCATCATTCTTTCCTTTAATTCATTTCTCTTATCCTTATTCTCGCATCACATATTTCATCTTTCCAGTCCCTCTGCCATGCCTTTCTCCTTCACGCTCCAGAAAGCTATATCGTCGGCGTATGCCAAAATACCCCATTCATCGTTTTTATTCCATCCTGCTTTAAAATTATCCATAACCTTATCTAAATATGCAATGACAATAGCGGGGCAGATAACACACTTCCCCTGCTTCACCCCGTTCTTACACTTGAAACCACTTTTCATTTTCATGTCTTTTCCTGTCCTCACTTTGCTTCTATTTTCCCTCTCAGTATTCTCTCCAACATTCTTTCATATACCTTTACTATGTGGTTTATCAGGGATATGCCCCATCAATACCCCTGTTGCAAATCTCCTTTACCCTTATATATTGGCACGATTATTGCTCTCCCCCGACTCCTCCGGACTCGCCCCCTCCTCCAACACCTATTCCAGTAACTTTAGTTTGTACCTCTTGTTTGAGCCCCGCGTCCTTCACCAGCTCTATACTTCAAACCATCCTCACCAGGAGTTTTTCCCCTCTTCATTTGCAACATCCTCCTCGAACTCTTGCTCCGTAAACTCCTATCCCCTTCATTCTCCTGCATCCGCAAACCATCCTCCTCCTCCTCTTCACTCCCTCCTCCCTCCCCAAGTTCACCCTATCCTCCCAAATCTCCAGTCCATCTCTCATTTATTTCCTCCGCCTTCACCATTCACCTCTCCCTTCGCATTTTTTATGTTATTTAACTTCTTTTTATCTTTCCTGTGAGATCATATAGAAATTCAAAAATACAATTATTTCCCTCTTTGATCTTCTAAACTTTGAACCAAGCTTCTCCAACTCCGTCTCTCTCCGCTCTTCTTTTTATTGTTTTTCTTCATTTCTTGCAATAACATAATCCTCCCTCGTTTCGGGTGTCCTTCTCCTTAGCCATGTTCTCATCTTTTTTGTTTTTTGTTTTATCGCTTCCCTTACCTCCTCCGTCCACCACGTGTATGTCTCTTCTTTTCCTCCTCCCCCTCTCTCTCCTCTCCAGACCTCCACTGTTCACCTCCCTTCAAACACTTCTCAACCTTTGACCACTCTTCTCTTCTTCGCTTTCCTCCCATTCACTCACTTTTCCATTTATTCTTCTTTCGTATTCTATTCTCGTTTTTTGGTTTCTTAGACTCTACCTTTATGATCTTCTTCTTTTACCCAGGTTGTTTTTTTGAAGTTTTTCACTTTAACATTTGCCACTATCATCCGATGATCTGTGTCTAAAAACACCCCAGGAATTACCTTTACGTTACTCACCATCCTCTTATCTGATGAAATAAAATAGTCTATCACTGATCTCTGGTCAAAACCTCCCGTATTCTGGTTCCATCTGTATCTTGTATATATGTTTGTTTCTCTATGTTTGAAAAAGCCGTTCATTATTTTAAGGTTATTCCTAACACACATATCTATCAATCTTTCACCTTCCAAATTTCTATCTTCCTCTCCAAAAGGTCCAATGAACTCTTCCACTCCTTCCCTCTCTCTCTTCCCACTCTTGCATAAAAATCTCCCATCATTATAGTTGCCGCATTTTCATTTGGTCCATACACATCTTCCAGTTCTTCCATGAAGATATCCTTCTCTTCCTGGGGTACATCCCTGTTGCGGAGCGTACGCCTGAAAGATTCTATATTTCTTGTTTCCCAGATTCAATGTACACACCATCAATCTCTCATTTATCAGTCGAACCTCCTGTATGAAAGGAGACAACCTTGGTCCTATGATAATTGCCACTTCATGTCTGCATCCTCCTCCCACCTCACCCGAGAATATCAAAACAACCATCTCCTAAGTCCTTTCCACTTTCACCGCCTCTCATCCTAGTCTTCGCCATACCCATGACATCTATATGCCTCTCCCTCATCACCTCCAAAATATCCTCCTTCTTATCTCTATAAGTAGCTATATTTAAGCTACTCATTTTAAGTGTAGTCAAATTCATGTTCCATATACGGTTAAAGGGTCGTCGTCCTTGAATCAGTCCGGTTTCCGAGGCTACACACGGAGAATTGCAAGCGAAACTTTTTTTTTACCACATCGGCTTGCTAGGCCTGTCTGTGAACCCTCTTCCTTTTTCCGGGCTTGGGACCGGTATGGGCGGTTTGCTAGATGTTATTTTTCCCATGGCGGATAATTATATATATAATATATATATATAGTATATATATATAATATATATATATATATATATCATATATATATATATTATATATTATGTTATATTCCCATATCTAAATATATATATATACTATATATTATATTAGGTAAAAGTCCAGATTTTGATCACCTTTGCGAATTCGAAAAGTATGACACATACAGAAAAACCAGTTACATATTTGGAATCAGCGTAAAATCTCATTACCAGAGTGTAAAAAAAATTATATATATACCCTATATGTAGTCGTTTTTATGATTTAAAACTAACGAACACCCTAGAGAAACCCATAGATATCAGTTGTCGGGTCTCTCGGACTCTAGGTGGACGACGGGGGGACTTCGTCCCCCTCTGTCCCCCATCGGCTCGAGCCCCTTAAAAATTGAAGTTCAAGGAAACATATATTTCCATTAGGGGGCTTGAGCCGATGTGGGACAGAGGGGGGAAAAAGTCCCCTCACACCGTCTTTCCACCTACGAAGTCCGAGAAACCCACAACAACTGATAAATCTATGTGGATCTACATCATAGGGTGTCGTTAGTTTTAAATCATAAAACTTGTAGATTTATACTTTAAATGATATTATCATATGTGACTTTCCAATTTTAATATACATATTTTAATTGGGTCAGAAATATATATATATATTTATATATATATATTATAATTATATATATATATATAATATTAATATATAATTATAATATATTATATATAATATTATTAAATAAATATATTATATATTAAATATATATATGTTGTACTACCTATCTGCTAAAATCGAACTCTTCTTCTCAAATACCCTTAATTTCCTGAGTTTCACTACAGAGAATCTATATTTCAACTCACATCTCTACTTCCATCCCAATCTATTATTTAGGTTTTTACACATTATAATATTACCTCTATATAAATATTTAAAGGGTTCTCTTCTTTCAACTTGAGTCAATATAATTAATAATTAAGTAAGCTATGTAATTTGGTATATCTAAAGTCGGACTAGCCAATAAATGGTGTCGACAGGGAAATAATCGTCTAGATCAAAGGACATCATTAAAAAATTTTACCGTTAAAAGCCAATCGCCGAAGGCGTGTTGTGAGGATTTTAGAGTATAATTGTAATCTGAGGTCTACTCTAGGTGTCTAAAGATTAAGTGTAAAGTTTTGTTGGATTCGTTTAGAGAAACTCTAAATAACAAGATTTTTTTTTTTTTTTTTTTTTTTTTTATTTTTTATTTTTTTTTTTGACGTATATGTCGTAATCACCCATCTACACTTGGACCTGTTACGCTATCTTAGTTAATCAGTGTCAAACCATTTGGATAGAATAGTTCTTACAATCATTTAAACCAGCTCTTCTTTTTCAGGTTTTAAACTTCTATTTCTGCACTCACATATCTCTCCAACGATTGGGAAAAGTATTTCGATTTTCTACTCGAAACTTATATAATAATTTCTCTCAGACAGTGTGCGAGTGATCTCGAGAATATCAACCCTCTGAATAAATAACTCATTATTAACACTCACTTCCACTAAATCTCTCTCGAGACGATTCATCTATGTATACTCAGTATAAGCTTTGTGTGTCGTCTAAACGTTTCGATATCCCATATACATATATGATACTACTATCATCTATATATCTATCTGATTGAGCATGACTCATATAACTCCATTTAGTTTTTACTTCATTTATAATATCCCTAGAATGTTTGAACAGCTCTTTAAACAAATCCTCATTTATTATTTGTTAGAAATTATAAAATGGGGCATATAATGTAATAATATATTATTCCTCACAAGTTAACCGGAGAAGAGCCATAAAAATCGTTCTCTTTAAAACATGTTAAAACACACGCTAAGCACCACACACACACATACACACACCAACACATACGCACATATCACAACACACACACACACACACACACACACACATCAAAATCCTTAGAGATGTTATATATATATTATACACACATCAACAGCACACACCACACACACAGACACCTACACACAACACACACACTAACACAGACACTACAAACACACACACACACACATATATATATATATAATTATATATATATATATTAATATCATTATATATATATATTACATAATTAATATATATATTATAAATATATATATTAATTATATATCATAAACATATATATAAATTAAATAATATAAATATATATTAATATATATTAACTATATATATATATAATAATATATATATTATATATATATATAATATATATTAAATAATATATAATATAATATATATTTATATATATATTATAATTAATATATATATATATATTAATATATATAATATTAATATTAATATATTAATAATATTATATACTAATATTATATATATATTAGTGATGAGACCGTATGTCAAAATTTGAACTGTTTTGCGGATGCGGTATAAGCGGTAATGCGGATTGCGGATCTTTATAAAGAGGATGAGTGATAACGGTATGACGGAGATGCTAGTGATTCTTAAAGTATATGAGAGGATTGCGGATGCGGATGTTTATCTCTATGAAGATTTGATAGTACAAAAGTAATAATGTTATAGATAGAATATATAAAATATTATTATATAGCTATTATATATATAATATATATATAATATATATATATATATATATATATAATATATATATATATATTAATATAATATATATTAATATATTATAATATATAAATATATATATATAATACTAATATATATATATAATTAATAATTCTATATATTTAATTATATATTATATTATATTTTTCAAGTTGTCACCACCACTCACGTGGGGAGCCCTATTCAAGGTAGAGAGGTATGTTTGCACACCTCAGATATTCTAATTAGGAATATGAGAAATAAATTTTTTAAACAAAAGTAAGAGATTAAATCTTAAAGTGAGAGATTAAATTTTATAGTAAGAGATTAAATCAGTAATGGAAGAGGTTAATTCATAGTAAAGAGATTAAATCAAAGGAAAGAAGGAAGCACCGCCAGCGTAATCATTAGCCTAGTCTATAGTAACCAATATCAACACAAAACTCATGCTCCGACACTGACACAGAACCCCTTGTGCTGCGAGGGCGTTCGTAAAAGGTTGAGTGGTATACGCGATTGTGATAAGCTCCCGTCTGAGACCTATCCAAGCTATAGCTATATATATATAGGTTATCCATTATAGAAAAGAGATATAAAGTCAACCAACTATCGCGCTCATACGTTAAAATATGAGGGTCAATGTGAACTAGAAGTGCAAAACAGATTTTATATAGCACTTTTGGCCTTTGAACCTCACACCTATCCAAAAAGCTCAAGAGTAGTGAAACCAGAGCACCCCCTAAACTGTAAATACTGAGTAATTCTAAGCAAGTATCTCCATTAACAAGGGCGGATGAGGGCCCTTTAGTATAGATATGTGAGATAGCAACTGAGAAGAATGAAAAAATAAGTTCTTCGCAGCACTAAACAGAACTCCCCACGTTATTCTTTGTCAAGCCGCCCTATGCAAACCGTTATATATAGTGTTGAATGTTGGTTTATCTTAACATTATTTTTTGTTTTATATGTTAGGCCAAGATGTTTATATATTATATATGTCACAACAGGAGGAGGACGAGAGAACCGGTGCGAACAGAGATAAGGAAAGTTAGAAAGGTGTCTTTGGATGGAAAGAGGAGATTTGAAATTCATAATGAGCTTTATAAAAGAATTTGAATTTCTCTCCCCTCTTATATCTGTGAGACTGACTCAACTACACCCGGTAAAATTTACTATCCAGATCACCGAGAATAGATCCGTAATCGGAAAGATAAGACGAGAGGAAATTCTAGAAGTAAAAGAGGAGCAGATTGAATAATGAGTAATTGAAAGAATGAAAGGGAGTCGAGTCATCGTGATATACATACGATGTGGAATTAGAGTTAGAATTGTGGCAGGTGAGAAGAATATAATTATGAAAAGTTAAAATAGAAAAAAAGTACGGTAGTACATAGGTTACATTTACAATTTGAACAACCACATTTTTGTACAGACAAAAGAAGAAAAGTCACCCCATCAACAACAGCCGATATTGAGTGAATTTAAAGAAAGCACTAGACATAAATAAGCAAAGAGAAGAGGAAACCCAAAGGAGGGGAGCTAATAGAGCAGTGACGCGAGTCATACCCGGTCAAATGCCCTTGATATGTCAAGCGCCACCACGCAAAAAGTGGTCTCTCGTAGTTTCTGAGGCGTAAAACCTATAATCAGTTAGATAGAAATTTCGAGTATATCGCCAGTAGACCTCGAGCTCCGAAAAACGTACTGGCGATTCGGAAAGAAGTGAATTGAGACTTCAAGATGATCTAATGAAATGTAGTAGTGTGAGTTAAGCAGGTTTTCAAAGATTTTAGAAAGAGAATACAAGTGAGAAGACCCTATAATCAGGGCCATAGTTAAAGAGGATCAAAGCGGCTTCGCTTTTTTCGACAGGTTGACATGTGCGTGCTTCCAACACTGACGGAAAGTATGTATTGAGACAAACAATAGAGAATATAGTTGAACGAGGGGCAGGGTGTCAGCACGAAAGCACACTTTATCAAAATTCCGCGGAGGAATGCCATCCGGGAGTCCATCCCGCTCTTTAACTCAACGTTCATCCATGGCATTTTTGCAGGAGAAGCTCCATTTAGCACCCGATCTCACAATGTGAAATCACGGAAATGCACTTAGGACGACCTGGAGAGAATAAGGAGGAGGAAGTGCCAAAACTCGTCTAGGGTTTGAGTTAGAGGAAAATAGAAATTGGAGGCCGAAGAGATTTTCCTTATTCAGTTGAGAATTAGCAACAGAACCAACAGATCGAATAAGAAGGAGGAAGGTAGATTTACAGAAGTTGTTAGATGATGTTTTGGCAAGAGGGCCAGAAAGATTTATCAGTAGCAGAATCAAGGAGGTTAGCGCACTTTTCGTTTGATGAAAGCCCGCCCCTTGGCGTCGACGAACGAGTACTTCTCCGCCACTTATCTGAGACTGAAATTGAAAAATTAGCAAGAATGATAGAAGAACGAGAATTTTTCAAGCCTTGAAAACGCCAATGTCCTTGCACGATATGCTTCTATTTGTCAGTTGAATGGTCTTGTATTTATGATTGAACCTGAGGTATTTGTCTAAGCTTTATTAACCTGCTCATAACCCACTTCAAGAGCGACTCCACACACGCTCTATCACCTGTTATCGCAGGAGCCGGAAAGCGTCTACCAGAATAGTCAATATAATGCGATGTTCAAGTATAGCGTGAGCGTAGAGCGACGCAAGCCCAAGGAAAAAACCCGCCACCTCAATCGGCCCGTTATCAAAATAGTGTCTCAGTAAAAAAAACGATCGAAGCATGAGTACTATATCTTACAGGATTATATACGGATATAGTATATATTTGATATATATATATATATAAGGTACTAATATAATATATATGATTACTACTAAGCTAGACAAATATAGTAATAAAAATCTTACCGGCAGGCCTACTACTCTATATAGTAGTACTATATATATTTATATATATATATCACACAACTCACGTGATGATTATACCTGTATATATATATATAGAAATATAGTATCATTTGAGGTTAACTTAATAGTATATATATATATATATATGTATATATATATATATAGAATATATATACTTCCTAACATATATATATATAGGTATAATAAATTACTTCAGGACCAATCGCAGATATATATATTATATGTTTCTTATAGTTTTATGTTTATATTCACTTTGAGAATAATAAATGTAAATCATTTAAATAGTCATTAACTTTGACTAATAATTAAAAAAAATTTTATGTTATGTATAAAATATATCAACCCTACTTAATATATAAGTGATTTTACACCTACTGCTGGGAAATCGTTAAAGCATGATGTTTCAAGCATATCGACGATTATTTTATTAATTGTATATTGACATATATTTATTTTATTATATATATATATGATAACTAATTCACTATATTGTAGTCACCCTCACCTTTTATATTACTGATTCAGCTTATGTATAGTTATATTTCACCTTGAGCTGACTCACTAGTTATTTATATATAATATAGGTATATATAGTATATATACACAACTATGTGATTTATATATACTGATAATATAATATATACTAGCAGAAACGAATTCAAAATTACAATTATTTCCCAATAAACTCCCTATGATAAGAGATGCACAAAGACCACTATTTAGTCCCTATTTTCATGTTAATCAAATGCTAATAAACATCGCTCAAACATCCTGGAAATGTGTCAAAAAGAGGCACTGGCCGAGATAGCGATTGCGGATGTGCATTTAGTGTTGCAGGGTTAAATGTTCCGCAAATGCAGGTATGCGGATTTGCGGAGTCATGTCCATCACTAAGTACTACTTTAATACATAATTATAGTACCTATTCATAATTATATACTTATCTATATAGTTGAAATCATATATAACTAATTTATAGTGAGAGTAGCTTTCAGAAGGGGACTATATATATATATTATATAATTATATTACTATATATATAATTATATTATATATATATTATAAGTATTTTACGTAGTATATAGTTTCCTTATATATATATATTTTTATATATATATTATTATTATATATATAAAGATGGGAAAAAATATTTTATTTTATTTACATTTAATACAAATGTAGAAAACATCCTCAACATCCTCAATTTTACGAAAAGAGGATGCGTGGATGCGCGAGTATCGGATGTTCAATTTAGTGCTATGGAGTGTGTTCCGCAAAATGCGGATGCGGATGCGCTGGGTATGTTGATGACTTTTAATATTATAGTTTATATATATATGAGTATCAAACTTTGACATATACCTAGTATATATATATATATACTCGCCTTAGGGTTTATATATATATAGTATATACATATATATATTATGGAATATATACCTCCATATATATATATAATTAAGTAGAGTAAAGTGGTATAGTACTTTTAGAGTGAGGTATTATATATATGTCTTAAGAATACCATAAAATATACATATTATTTTTCATTGTAAATTTGGTGTCTTGACTTTGTATAATTTATTTCGAGAGTATCATTTTATATAGCCTTTACTATATGAACAAAATATAATGTTAAATTTAATTTTCTTAAGAATAGTCATTCACTATTACCGAGACCATTAAATAACTATATTAAAAGATCCACAGACTTTTAAATAATAAGGATTACAGAGTGAAAGGCTTGAAATAAGTATTCTTCATTTATCAAATACTGTAATGGTTGAAAATCAGGAAGAACTTATCTGCAAATCATTGCTGCCTGCTTTTTCTAATTCTACTTTATTAGTATCAGGAACGCCACCTCTCTTCTTTTGTGATACAACAAATCCCGTCATTTTGTGAGTATTTAGAAGCGAGTCCTACCTCTCTTCTTAATTTTTATATACCTATCTTACACCTACTGCTTCCTTTGTTGAACACGACCTCTTTTTCTTTACTGAAACTACCTACTCTTCATTTATTTGATAATATATATAATTGTAACAACCATCTCTTCTATTCATTTAATGTTAGAACACCATCTTCATCTTTTTGTTGACACCACCTTATCTTCATTTTGTTGTAACACCACACTTAATCTTACCCTTTGTTTTGTAACACCACCTACTCTTTTATGTTAAACACCACCCTATTCTTTTGTTGAACACCATCTTCTTCTTACTATTATGTTGAACACCAACCTCATCTTATTTGATTACTTGGATAACACCACTATCTTCCTTATGTTGACACCACCTCTTCTTTTGAATTGATAAACATACCTACCCATCTTCCTTCGAGTACATTGAACTAACATACCTTCTCTTCTTTTTGAGTTGTAAGATCCAACTTATATAGTACGCTGTCTTCTTTTGTATGAACAACCATCCTCTCTTACTTTCGTATATAAGAAAATGCCAACACTTCTTTATTTTGATATACTAACAACTAGCTTCGTTTCTTTGATTGAACACAATCCTTCTCTTTTTTATGGTTATAATAACCATACCTCTCTTCTTTTGTAATGAAGACCACCTGTCTTCTTTTGTTGAATACCACCTCTCTTCTTTTGTTGAATAATACTTCTTTTCTTTTGTTGAACCCCTCTCTCCTTCTCTCTCCTCTCTCTCTAAGCAACCTGACCTACACCACGCTCCCTTCTTATATTAGTGAACCGCGACTCATACTATATATATCTTTCTTCTCTGGACCTCATCTCTAATGTTCTAACCGAATATACAAGTGCATTATGTGAGTGAAGGCTCTGAAAGCAAAATCCTCCCTTACTATGTTCTCTTCAGAACTATTGCCGTTTTTCCACAATTTTCGGCCAAAGGCAGATATTAGATCATATGTTATACTTAATCATATGTATATTACTTATCGTTCTCGTATGTTTATCTAACTTTGGAGTTTTATCTTAAATTTCTACTATCCCTGATGAGCTTCTCAAGACTCTCGTGATCAATCTACAACTAAAATATTCAATTTTAACTATTTTATACAACTAACTGTCGATACATATTCTTAAAATTCTTTAACTATTCTAACTGCAACACACATAAATATGAACAACATTAGAATAGAACAAGGTCAAAGGTGGTGTCCTCGTGCATACACAAAGATATTATATATTAGAGAGAGAGATATATTAAAGATAACCCAACAAGCATATATATGTGGTGAGTACATATAAATATAATAATAAAAATATTAGTTGATGTAGATATCTGTATATGGAAAGCTGCGTCCTCTCTTCTGCGACAGCGGATGAACACAGTCCTCTATCTCTCACTCCAACTCACCTACTCGTGCCCAGGATTGCCTTGATATGGACAAATTAACATCCAAACATTTATGGACCGATAGTCCATTTAACCTCTCTCCTCTGATCTCTCCTGTAAGACTATCAAGATCATACTATAGGACTATATTCATCTCATCTCTGAGTTCCTAGCACGCACTGACGGCAACTTCTCTTTTCTGTGAACTCTGCTCACTCCTATAAGAATTGCTTGCGTGTAAATACTTCTAGTGCATTGGCTCAATATTGAAAGAAAATCATACTATCATTAGAAGACAGCTTCATTCTTAGACTAGGACACTTTTTTGTTACTTTAGTGCTGTAAACTGGTCGTACTTTTTGACTTCCCTTGAAATGAGTACTACTTTGGCAGTAAAGATCTCTCATAGTGCGTAGAATGAGAAACCAAGGTAATATTCCCTATGATAAAGTGAGCTAGAGACATGTATTGCATTTTATTTAACATTAAAACTAAAACTTTTGAATCTAGGATCAACACTGCTCGCTCACGTGCTACTTGTTACAGAATTGACGACTTTAGGATTTATCATTATATTCAAACTCTTAAAATTTTTATGTAAATTATTTCTTCTTAAAGTCAGGTAAAAATTTATTCTTAGAAGTACAAAAACTCTTATTATTATTATTACTAACAGGTTATATCTGTTCTAACTCATTCAGAGACTTTACCAAAATGTACACACTACCATTTCATCTTCCTCTTCCTTCCCCTTTTTTCATCTTTCTCTTCCTTCCTCTCTTTTCATCTTCCTCTCCTTCTTCTTGCTTCTTCCATTTAACTTAATTTCTGTTGAAGCATAAATCTTCCCTTACAATTTTGCCTCTAATTTCACTTTAAAAGACTAGTATTATTGACCATTCTCCAACTCCCTTTTGCTCATTTGTGTATACCAGAAGTGTTGGGTGGTTTAATTCACACATCTCTTCTCAATATATATATATATATATATATATATATATATATATATGGAGCATAGCAGTTAGCAGGTTATATAAGTATATGTTGTTACAGTATATATATATATATATATATATATTATTATGCACATATATATATAGTATATATATTATATATATATGGTATATATTGGTTATATATAAGCGTTACATATACAGCAAAGATGGTATATGTTGAGCAGTTACAGGAAAGTATATATATATATATATACAGAGCAGCATAGCATATATAATATATCTATGGATAGAGCATATATACAAATACATATATATACAAAAAGAGCAAATATATATATATATTATGTTGCTATTGTTATATATATATGTGTTAGTTGCTATATATATATATTATATATATATATTGGTTGTTATTATTGTTATATTATTGTTATATATATATGTATATATATATATATATACATATATAGTGTATGTTGGTTATAAGTGTTAGCTATATATGCATATAGTTGTTATAAACATATACATATGTTATATATGTATACATATACATATATATATGTTATATATATATATGGGTTAAGGAGTGCATACAGAAGGCTGCTGGTTGCTGGCTGCTATATGCTGGAGCATGGTTATTGCTGGTTAAGGTTACTAGTACATACAAACATAAGTACAGTTAAAGGCTATTGCTATATATACATATATAGATATATATATATATAGTGGGTTATTATATATATGCATATATGTTATA
>JABUQX010077542.1:17500-27500 GCA_015478945.1 Trachelipus rathkii | reverse complement strand
TAGTGATTGAATTAATCTTACGTGACCCATCGACCCATATTTCACTAGCAACGAAGGCGACGTTTTCGCGAGCAACAAAACTCTTTACTCATCAACGATTTGCTGACGGTTCCAGATCTGTACTTTTTTTGGAAGTAGATCTTCTCCAATATTTCGTCAAGCGAATTACCACTTAATTATACATTCATTGAAGGTCAGAAGATAGTTTTAATAATAATAATACATTAATATGATATGAAAGTTAATAATAATAATAATAATATTATTATTATTACAATAATACTGTATGGATGATGGCGCCAAAAATAGGAATATTGGTTGGTCGTGAATAATAATAATAATATAATAATTAATAATAATAATAAATTATTATTATTATTATTATTATTATTATTATTATTATTATTATTATTATTATTATTATTATTATTATTATTATTATTATTATTATTATTATTATTATTATTATTATTATTATTATTATTTATTATTATTATTATTATTATTATTATTATTATTATTAAGGACAAACCGTGAAAGAAGGAAAGCAGTGAAATTGAAATTTGAAATATTTCTAAATCAGTAAATGGTGAGATTTTTAAATAACTGACCTAAACAGCCACAAGTTGAAAAATTACGTCCAAGATTATTTTAGATCGGTCAGACTTTACTTTAGAACATGCGTTTAATTACAGAACTACAAATGCTGCACTAAAACAAATGATATTCTTGTAATCAGTGGACAATTTTAGTTCAGGAAATGTAATAAAAAAATAGAAAAGTCTTAAAATAAGATTTTCAGATTTTTAATAATGTAAATAAATTCATTACGAGAGTACGACAACTGCAATAGAAGGAGCGTCAAAGTTGCCAAAAATTGATTTTTTTTAACTAAACGAATACCCCAGAGGAACGAATCGGGTCTTCTCGGCCTTATCGGGGGACGATGGGGGGGTCTTCGTTCCCCGTACTGTCCCACCGTCGGCTCGAGCCCCCTAAAAAAAAATTAGAAAAAAATTAACGTTTTCTCTATAGCATGGGAAAAAACAATTTTTGGCAACTCTGGCGCTCCTTCTATTGCAGAAACGGAAATGGATCAGTTGTCGTACTCTCGTAATGTATTTATTTACATTATTAAAAATATGAAAATCTTATTTTAAGACTTTTCTATTTTTTATTACATTTCCTGAACTAAAATTGTTCACTGATTACAAAAATGTCATTTGTTTTAGTGTAGGATTATTTCTCTAATTACACGCCTGTCCTAAAGTAAAGCCTTACCTACTAGATCTTTATATTTTCTTCAATTTTGATTTTCTATAAAGTTTTTTTTACCTTTGCATTGGTTTTAAACATTATAAACATTAAAAGTAAAATAATTAAAACTTAACTTCGAGACTAACATCGTACGTCTGGAAGCTAACATCACTTTCGTATAATAAAGTTAACACTTTGCAAGTTATTAAACTTGCTTAAAGGCCAGAAAGAACTTTACATTTGAATGTGAGTAGTAGGAGGGTCATTTTGCACGTGTTGGTCATTTTGACCACAGCGTCCAGGAACCTACCTGAGGCCTTTTTGAGCCCAATTTTTTATCACCTGCTGCCCTGACCTTGGGCTTGACCTTTTTGTCTTTGACCTTTTGAGCCCATAAATTTTTACCTGCCCTGACCTTTTGGGCCTTGACCTTTTTTGGGACTTTACCTTTTTTTTTCGGACCAAACCTTTGATCTTCCATGTGGGTCAGTTTCTTGCCCACGGTATTTTTCGGCAGCCCTAATTTTTGGCAACCCTAATTCTTTGGCAACCCCAATTTTAAGGCAACCCTAATTTTTGGCAACCCTAATCTTTTCGGCAACCCTAATTTTTGCAACCCTTCTCGAAGAAGGTTAGCCAAACGGTTGCGCTTAGCAAACTGCTGTACGTGTATTGCCTCTATTTTTCGCCCCCTAATTTTTCGACCATGGGTCAATTTTGGCCCACTGTAATTTTGATCTTCTTTAGGGGCTTAGCCCTATTTTGATGTCTTTACCTTGTTGTTTCGAAATTTAGTCCTTGACCATGCCATATACCATGGGTCATTTTTGCCCACGACTGGTCCACACCTAGCCTATACCTAGCCTCCATATAGCCTACACCTACACCTAGACTCCACCCAGCCTTCACATAAAGCCTACACCTACTACCTACACCTTAGACTCCAATCTAGCCTTTCACATAGCCTACACCCATTACCTACACTCCAGATTCTCAATCTTACAGCTCTCTCTCACCCATACACCTGGTGGAGCCTAGCCTACACGTGCCCCATACAACTTTGATGGCTCAACCTTTATGGCTCAACTTTGATGACATCTGCCTCAACTTTGAGGGTTCATCTTTGATGACTCAGATTTATTGATGGTACAGCTTTGGTGGTCTCAATCACCGCAAGAAGTATCTAGTGATGTTCTATTAGTGTTCTATGATTATTCTATTATGAGTATTCAGATGAGCGCCAGGTGAGTGCCAAGTGGGTGCCAATGAGTGCCAATGAGTGCCAAGTGGGTGCCAATGAGTGCCAAGTGAGTGCCCCATAGTGCCAAGTGAGTGCCACATGGTGCCTGAGTGCCACTTTTTCAAGCCTTTTCTAGCCTCCCTGAGCCCCGAATAGCCCTAATATGGGTGTCTACCCTATGTAATAAGGTATGAGGAATCGAATGGTGTACATTACAATCTGCCAGAATGCTTCCTACTATGAGTTCAGTATTTTTCTACCACTTATAGCATGACAGAATATATATCTAAAAAGTTACACAGTTGAGATAGTGACCGCAAAACGTTTCAGAGTCCGCGTCCGCGGTCAGCCCCTCCGCGAAACCGCCGCCGCGCGCGCCCGCAGGCGCAAAAATTTCCGCGTACCCGCCCGCCGTGCGCGCCCGCAGGCGCAATATTTCCGCGTAACCGCCGCCGCGTGGCGTGCCCGCAGGCGCCATATCCCTGCGTACCGCCGCGTGCGTCCGCAGAGGCAAAATTCCTGCGTGAACGAAAATATGATATCAATGTAAACTATTCAAACAATTTCTTTTTCCAAATATACTATGAGTCATTCATTTTACTACAATTGTACGAAATTTTATTTAAAACATATACTTATTATATTAAAGCAGTAAATCAGTAAATCAATAGAGGTGTTATTACCTAACACCTAGGGGATTAGTATGCCTTTTGTTTTACTGCTTTATCTCATATATTTCTGTTTTTCTGCTTTAACTCATGTTTTACTGTTTTTAACTTTCTGCTTTACTGTTTAACTTCTGCTTTACTGCTTTAACTTTCTGCTTTACTCATATATTTATTAACATCACATACTATTGTTAAGGCAGTAGTAAAGCAGTAAAACAATAGAGGTGTTACCTAACACCTAGGGGATTAGAATGCCTTTGTTTTACTCATGTTTTACTTCTTTAACTTTCTGCTTTACCGCTAACTTTCTGCTTTACTGCTTTAACTTTCTGCTTTACTGTTTTGTTCATATATTTATTATCATTATGTTTTCTTTTATATTTTTTATTTTTGTTTTATTACTTTTTATTTATTATTTCTATTTTTATTTTTGTTTTAATACTTTTTATTTTTTATTTTTTATTTTTTTTTTATTATTTTTATTATTATACTTAGTGTTATTTACTTCATGCCTATAAATTGTACGAAATTTTATTAAAAACCTTTTTATATATACGAGTTTTAAGGGAAGTAAAATCGCGTTTTTTCATTTTAAAGCATTTATTACATAATCAGAAACTATAAAATCATTGACATACAAATTTTTAGCATCAAATATATTTACAAGTTTATTAAAACATACATTATTTAAAAAACATATAATGAAATAAATACAATAGACTCCACATAAATTGGAATATAAGGGTTGAACAGGGTAAGACATAGTTTTTACACAGCTTACATTATTATATTTTAAAAATAAGGTAATATAATGATTATTCAATATAAATTTTAAGTTCAAATAATCAATTATGTGAACAGTATCGTTTTTTGCTCTATAAACGGAAATCCAATGTCCTGTTGAGGTGATGTGACGAGGCAATGTATTGAATATGAGGCAGGTATCCTTCTCCAACTTTACAGAGTTTATTTCGTTAATAGCAAACACGCCTAAAAAGCGAGGTTCATTTTTAAACACCGATTTTATTTCCGCTTCATTCATCTTTTAATAATTCAAAAGTCACGTTGCGTACTCTGTCAATTTCAATGAGTTGAGGATGCTCAAAGATAGACCACTACAGTGATGGGTGATTGTAGAATCGATCCAAAAGAGAGATTTAGTCCTAGGGTGCCTTCTCAAAATGTTTAAATGATAGGCGCTACAAGCTGAAAGGTCTGCAAAGTAAGATCATAGGGCGTATAAATTACTATTCTTTGCGTATTCTTCAAGATTTAAACTCGTCCCGCTATCATTACATGATACAGTATTGGCTGTTTAAGTCGTAAAAAGGTCGAGTACAGAGAGATAGGTCACCGTTGTATAACATTTCATAGTCCGTGAGGTAATCCATTCACATGTAAACTGATACCCCCTTAAGGCCGAAAGGTGTGAATTTATAGGTGACTTATAATTCCCCGAGTAGGCTTCATGTTCCACAATGCCTATTATTACTTTCTCTGTGGTACCTCCGTTCACAATGTTAGGGATATTGATACTTGATAATCCTTGAGTGAAATTAAATATCTTGGTTTCAACTCTTTTAATAGGGTACTTTGCTGTTATTCAAAAAGCGAATTCTCAATTTCCAAATGACGCTGGGATAATTTCACTTTCCTGACATAGATAAGCCTCCAACAGCTTCAGTTTGAAAACAGGTTCTGGACATACAGCTGTAGCAGTAGGTTTACTTTTTATTTTATGAGCAAATTTAGGATTTGAACGTGATAAATGATTCTAGTATCTACAGATGGTAGAATGAGTCTTTCTTGAGAGAAGATATCGCCATTTAATCGACCGTACAATTAAGTATTATTTATGACTTTAGCTGCTTTTATCTATATGTGCAGCTTCATCTTTGAAACTGTAAAAACCACATGATTTGAGATGAGATTGTTTAGCATCGTCTGAATAATTTAACAAATGTTCTATATAGCTTCTTCTATAAGGATAATTAGCCGTTGATGCACCTAGTGAAGTTCTGGGTTAAGATAGACTTCAACCTGAGTGAAACATGTATACAGGAAATTTGATTCTGTATATACTATATGGTCATCACCCGAAGGAAGATCTGTACCATCAGGTTTTGTCAATTTTGTTTTTACATATAAAAACACATTAGAGGGATCTAAGTACTGATCAGAAGTGCCTGGAATATTGAACTCTTGAGGAACATCTGTATTGGTACCGAAACAAGAGGATTAATACTTCGATGTGTTGGGATCTGCCAATCGCTAATTCTGTGTAGGGTTCATGCGAGAAGAGATCCAATTCACCTTACAACAATTTGCACTGAAGATGGAATGAAATGTGAATTCTTGCATAAAGGGAGCTCTGCCGTAAAATGAACATTTTCTCATGAAAAAAATCTACTAGATGCACACATCGTGTAAAAGTTATCAGTTAGTAAAATACAATAAATATCAATATATTTTTTTCTGTTACCCTTCTTACTGCTTAGACTGTTCTTTTTCACATTGGTATTGATCCCCTCGACCTTGTCCTGACATTTTACGTCTTATTTTACGCTTTAACATCATTCAACATCTCATCTGAAACATCTGCTATACGTCTTTTTAATGCTGTACAAGGATTATTTCCTGGCAATATTCAATAGTATGCAAACCTGTTCTTATAGCTTTTTACCTATATATCGCCTTTCCTGAGTAGAGGCCTTGCACTTCTCCATAGCTTGGCAAAAATCCACCAAGGCCATACCTTCTCTGCATTTTTGATCCTCTGAATACCCTTTCTTCGTCCATTATTACAGGAGCATCTTTCTTATACTATCCTTACACTGTGAGAGTATGTTAAGGAATGAAAAAATATATCTGACTACACCTCTTATATATATTCCATTATGCTGTAATTACTGTATCTGCTTCTTTCTAATATGAATTTTGCATAAACAATGCACCGTATGTAAAGGGGAAAGGATTTCCTTCTACATTTTTTATATGCACGCGTACAGAGTCAAAATTTGATCTATTCAGAGGTAGATAATGAACATTAGTGGGAATGTTATAGCTTTACTCTCTTTGGGAAAATATATACTACTCTTAATAAAGGAGCTTTAGTATTACCCACATATTGATGATCAATTATATTGTATATACATAAGCCATACCTGGATGATTGAGCATATCGGATGGGGTACATATAATGCAGTACTCGATCTCCTTCATCTTTCATCTTTTTGTTCATGACGAGTCATGCGGTTATTCTCCACAGATAGTATAACCTCTCAACATAGTAGGGATATCAAGTGAAGTATCCAGCTCAGCATCACGCTTACGAATATGTTTACGCTGCCATGTTGATCGTTTCTGAGAAAAAACGTGTCACGGTCTCGAAGGTTTACATTTACTTTTGAACTTAAAGATATTATTACTTTATCTTCATAGGTACGCATTTCAGTTTTGTATACCAGGTTCCCTACACATAATACTCATATCAAAGAGAACGTTTAAAATGACTAAAAAAATAGCAGGCACCGCCGATTTAAAATGTGCCCTCCGCAGAACAAATTTTTCAAAGAAGTATTCTTTTGTGCCAATCCTGACCTAGGCAGATCACGAGTATCTTTCACTTTGCAATATAGTTTCAAACACATTCATACTCTGTACACCACAGCATCTCAGACTAGATCGTGAGGTAAACTCCTTTTATGTCTGGCTTAGTATCATTTCACATAATCCCATTTCATACTCTGGTCGTTCTCAAGTTGTATAGGATTCATTAACACAGCTGTAAAATCCGAGAGTTTATTATCAGGATGTAAATCCAAAGACGCTGAAGACGGAAGATTTAAATAGAAGTGGTCTACACTCTCCATGATTATAATGACAACTGATTAATGATTCTTAACTTCACTTGCTTTTTATAAGTATTAAACTTGGCCGGATATCCCCTCCATTTCACAAGTAACTGCTTATTTTTTTCCTTTACCTCTCGTAGCTAATATTTTTTCAATTTTATATTCATGGAGTTGCAGGATTGAACCTTACTTTTTGTATTTCCTGTTTATAAAATCCGCCTTTTATTTTTTCACCTCATTTAAATCTTCCAGATAATATAACTTTAATAAAACTATCACGACTGAATGGTTGGATATTGTGACTTTAAAAACTTCCGTAGTCCAACTCGATTCATATCCTTTTCTAAACCTTTCTTCTGTTCGAGAAACTCTTACATAATCGTTTACCTTTATTCCTGAATTATCTTTTATTTTGTTTTCTTTTTCACCCATATGTGCCATACGTCCTCTAGTTTTCGACATCTCTAAAGGAGTTGACTTTATAGTTCTATGGTAAGACCTGTTATAAGAATAAGCCAGATCGTCCAGTATATCAATATATTTAAAAGTATTCATTTTAGTAAAATACCTATGCATGCGTTCTTAATAGTACGTTGGACTCTTTCAACTATTGCTTTGTTTACGGGAAATGTATTGTAATAGCTTATACCATACTCCCAGAGCAGTTCCTGAAACTCTCGCCCCTTGAATTCCATTCCTGAATCTTTCCAAAATGATTTAGGTGTTCTCCGCTCGTCCTCTATAATTTCAAGTACAGCACTGGCTACTGTAGCTGATCTTTTATCTTTTATTGGTTTAACCACAAGTATCTAGAGTATACGTCAATTGTAAAAGTATATATTGAAAAACCTTCATTATAAGAGCTGTATTTAATCATTTCCGATAAATCTAACTGCCATATGCTATCGAGCTGCGGAGATATGGTTTTCCGTGTAGGAAATTTTTTTCTTACAGGTTTATGTAGAGTAAATGCCTCTTCACCCTCTAAATATGCTTTTAACTCTTTTTCTCAATATTAGGATACCTTAAAGCAAACCTAGTGAAACCCCCCAAAACTATTTGGTTCCCTGATTGAAGCAGTAATAATTATCAACTACCTCCTTCTGCCTCCATGTTGTCTTCACCGGACACGTGTAAGCGCTATGTATAGCATAGCAGCAGCAAGAAGAAGAAAGAAGGCAGTGCTGAGCAGCAGCTGCTGGCTGGGCTAAGGCTATACAGCAGCAAGGCTAAGGCTGCTGTTGCTACAAGGGCTGGCTGGCTATAAAGGCTGGGCTGCTGCTACAGCGTTGGCTATATATAAGGCTAAGGTATATATATATATATATATTTGTCACAAAAATGTGATATTAGGTCACAAGGGATAAAGAAAAGAAAAAGATTTTAAATAACATATTTATTTATACACAAACATTACAGCTAAATAAATATATATGATAATACATAATTACGATTTAATCCAACTAGGCCTATTATAAGGTGTTTTTCTTATTCGGGTAACACGTTTAAATTTATCTGATGCGTAAGAAGTGCCTGATGGACTTGAATCAGGTCTTGGTGTAACGGGTATATTATCTAAGTCTGCTAATCGCATTGTATTTAAGATTAAACTTCTGGGAAAATTAATAGTCTGAAGTTCTTGTTTGATCTCATTCCATCCTTTTACAGGACCTTTCTTCCAGTTACGTGAGAGATCAGCAATCAAATCCACAATATTTGATCCTTTAACTATTTCATCATCAATTACGATCTGCCCTGCTTCATTCAAAGTTAATTGGTCTTTTAAAATATTATATAAAGCTATTCCTGATTTACGCACTCTAATAGGTAGCTCTCCCCTAGGATATTTTTAAATTTTATCTTCATTTTCACTTCAAGTTTTACTTCATTAGGTATATCTACATTATCGGATAGCGGGTTACGTAGTGATGGATGTAGATGCAAGTCTTTAAGATCTATCAATTTTTGCATGGCATCTTGGTATAAGATGCGTTTCTCATGGATGTTAATGTCTGAATTAATATTCTGTACACTTCTTTCTCATATTTGGTTATCTGTTCAACCTTTTAGATCATATAAGCTAGGGAGTGTAGGTGAGGCCTGCTGGAAAAGATAATGAGTCGTTCGGCTACTGTAAGGGATTTTGTTGATGCAGCTGTTAAGCTGCTGATGTGAAAGAGGTTGTAATGCATTGTGTGGCAATATCTGCGTATGGGAGTTGTGAATGATGAAACTGTGATTGTGGATTTTGCGCAGTGTGTGGTGGTAATAACTGCCCATATTGAGGTTGTGAATGATGAATCTGAGGAACTGAATTCTGGTACAGATGCTGTATTATTATACTTCATTTTCTCATACTCATTATATGGAAGTACAGCAATCTTCTTCATTATGGGGACAAATCCACTTAGTTATCATGGGAGCTATAACGGAGAAGAAGTAATGCTAGGCATATAGCTCCTCCTGTGTCTCTTGTATTTTTGATTTTTATGTTTATCCTGAAGCTCTTTTAATGATGTTTCTATAACGACGTAGTTTTTACCTTCTGAGGCCCGTTTAAAGAGAAACATTTCCTTTTATAAGATTTAAACAGACTTCACATACACACTTCGGATGAATTTCTCATCCTCACTACTCAGTTTACGTTTTTCAGAAGGTTTCAGCTTTTTAAATTTTTTATAACAGGTAAAATACTTGCAACTATTGCACCAGTTATCAAGGCATGTATATAGTTACCAATTATTGCTGTGGGCAGAATGTTGGTGCGGAGCAGCACTCTGTGCGTGTTTTTTGGGGTGAAGTTCACACACTGGGCCAACCGTGGGGGCCTAAAAATCTCCTTTATATACTTAAGAACTCTTTTCCCTTTGAATAGGGAACATTTGAGCGTTAATACATTAATTTTGACTCCGTCTCTTCTCTCTGGCTAAACAACAGTAAATACTGCGTGTTTAAAGAAACACTTCGCATATGCTTGCTTT
>JABUQX010077542.1:0-12500 GCA_015478945.1 Trachelipus rathkii | reverse complement strand
ATTGGTGGGCATAATCAAACATCAATTACACTGCCAATGGCCTATACTATAAATTTGGTAAGAAGCAATCTAGATGTGTAGACAAATATTATATATATATATATATACAAGCAGCAGCAGCAGCAAGGCAGCAAAGCAGCATATGCCAGTTGGTGGCTGGGCATATAAGGCAAGAGCAGATATATACATATATAAGGTTAAGTTGAGTATATATATATATATATAAGTTATAGTTAGCAGCAGTTATATATATATATATATATATATATATATATATATATATAAAAGGCCGGAAACTATGAGATTGTGATGTGGGCGTCAGGAGCAGCCGGGTTGTCGAATATTGCATCCAGGACAATAAGCGCTGAGCGTATCATTAAAAGAGATCACGTGACACTACGGATACCTGACACAATAGTAACTCCCCCAGGTAACCAATATATTTATTTTCATATACCTTTTAGTAGTAAACCTCTTTTGAAACATTTATTTGTTAACAGGAGAGGCAAATTTATCCGTGTCAATTTCTGATGACTTGGAGTTGCCAACTTATGTTGAAGGAAAGATTACATGGGAACAAAATAAAATTAACTATTTTGACTGGAAAGAGAAAACGGGCCCTGGTGTTAAAGGCATTTTCACCAAAGACTTTATTCACATCTACAAAACTCCAAGAAATTATACTGTTTCTGTCGAGTTGTTCAATAACGTATCTTCAGTTACAATTGATACACACGTAAGGCGGCGAACTAAATTTGCATCAATTATCGTATTTTCTTATTATTAATAATTTTACTTCTTGGAAGATTTTTAATTTCATTTAAAGGCATGGTTTTTGGAGATATTATATATATATATATATATATATATATATATATATATATATATATATATATATATAGTACATTTATTTAACATTAAATACATTTGGTTATTTCTATAAAGATAGTGTAAGATATATATATATATATATATATATATATATCCAATTATAATTATACCCTGACGATTGACTTGTAATATTTTTTTGTAGGTAAATGTGATTCCTTACTTAGCCATTGAAGGCATTTATGTGAGCCATTCCTCCGACGATAATGTAACATCTAAAGATGTTAATGTCTTTCCTACCAACAAGGAATTAAATTTCAGAACTATCTTAACAAGTGGAGATCCATTTTCTTTTCAATTAGAAATAGATGGAGAAAATAAAACCATTGAGAATCTTCCCATTTCACATATTTTCCCAATGGTACATTAAAGATTTTTAAATTAAATTATATGCTAAATATTCTCAAACAAAGTTCGTATAAGATCTTATATATAGTAAAAGGAAGATTAGATATTACAATCAAACCGAAAAAGATGTTAATCATTTTGAATATTTAAATAATCATTAAAATTTGAGCATAAAAAAAATCATTTTAACTATTGATGTCATTGGACTGAAAATAGCTTTTGTAAGCACGAAAATATTGAAAAAATTATATTGTATAAAATTTCATTTAATTTAGGCTGGAATCTACGTCATTAGAATGTGGTCAACAGGAGAAGCAGGAATTTCAAATATTGTAGAGAGGACACTTACCATTCAAAGGGCAATTGATAAAGAATTCATCTCGATATCACTTCCGGAGATCATTGTTACACCTCCTGGTAATTGATTAAAAGGAAAAGAAAAATGCAGTGATATATCTGGCATTTTCATTTGAACAGTAGAAATTTATTTTATAACCATATATATATATATGCTGCATATATAGCATATGTTGTTGCTACTGGGTTGGTTGTTGTTATACAGCAGTAGCAGCATATATATATATATATATAGATATGTATATATATATATATATATATATATATATATATATATATGGTTATTTATATATATAACATATATTATTTAATCTGTTGTTCATGGGATATTCAGTAAACTTACTTTTGGGACATAGGAGTATATATATATATATATATATATATAAATACAAAAAGATACAAGGTTATAAGTTGTTATATATATATAAGTTATATATATATATATATATTATTATTATATATGATAATACTGAAGTAGTTATATATATATATATATATATATATATATATACATATATATATATATTGGTTATATATATTATATATATATATATATATACATATATATAGTTAGGCTATATATATATATATAAGTATATATATATATGGCCATATATGAGTATATATATATATATATATTGCAGAGATTAATTTTTTATATTTGCGTAGCTATTTTGTATTTTCAAACATTTATTACAGTGCATAGCCTAGAAAATGATGCTAATAATTCTTATTAAACAGAACCTTTTAAAATTAATTTTAGTAGCAGTTTTATTATTATTATTATTATTATTATTATTATTATTATTATTATTATTATTATTATTATTATTATTATTATTATTATTATTATTATTATTATTATTATTATTATTATTATTATTATTATTATTATTATTATTATTATTATTATTATTATTATTATAATTATTATTATTATTAATCCTCATTCAATCTTCCTTTTCAATTATTTTTTTTAGGAATAGTAGAATTGAATGTGTCAGTTGATGCACCAACAGAACTTCCAACTCATTTGCTTGGAATTATTGACTGGAATGATACAAAAACTGAAAAATTTGACTGGATCAGATTAACAAATTATGGAGTGTCTAAAATTGTTCAAAAGTCGTTTGATCATTTTTATGAAAAGGCTAACAACTATTCTATTATTGTTACCATAAGTAATGATGTATCTTCAGCCTTTGTAACAGCAACAGTAAGTTGTGCACTTCATACAACTTCCATTTACTTGCTACAGGAGAGCGAAGGAAGAAGAAGGGTTGCTATATTATTAAGCAGTATAAGGTTATATATATATATGGTTGCTGGCTGGTTACAGGTGTAAAGAAGAAGTTGCTAAGGCTGTATATATATATATATATATAAGATATATAAGTTGCTATATATATATATATATATATAGTTTTTAAAATAAAAACATTTCATTTCTCTATATTATTTGTACAACGTTATACAAAAAGTTAGAAATCAGGAGACATAATATGATGACATATCGTTGCTTGAAACCCAAGCCTTTCAGACACACAGAGCTTTGAGAAAGTAATGTGAATTTCTCCATAAATCATAATGTTATAAATGGCACATCAATAAATTTCATCTTCTTCAAATTGAAGGAGAAACAACGACATTACTCTTGGAGTCGAAGAGTTTGCCCTTCTATGTATATTTCAATCAGGTGAGAAAACTGACTTTCATTAAAAATAAATTTTTATTCCCCCACGACAATTACTCGTATATTATATATATATATATATATATATATATATATATATATATATATATATATATATATATATATATATATATATATATATATATATATATATATATATATATAAGTTGGTTATATATATATATATATATATATTTAAAGTGTATTTAATGTAAAAGTTGATTAACTATCGGATGAAATTTTGAATGCATTAATTTTACGTTTATGTACTAAGGATGCGGTCTCGGTTGCGGTTGCGGTTGCAGGAACCAGTTATATTCGAGATCTGATTTGATGTTTCATTTCATAATATTTCAATAAAAATCTGGAAGTTGTCGAGTTTTAAGAAGTTTCCCCTTGAATACATATGAGGTCATGGATAAAAGTTTTCATATTTTAAATTAATACAAATTTTAATTTGAAATTATTTTAACATTTTAAATAAACCTTCCATGACATTATTAAAGCAAATTATTAATTTATAATTCTAAAGCTGAACAATCTTTTAAAAAAATAATAAATCTGATATAGTTTTAAATAAATTTGTCAAAAGCTTTAATACATCTGTCACAATTCTGCTCAATCTGCCCAATTTTATTTCCAAGATACTATATCAGTTATAATTAATTTTTTTTAATTATTTCACTATTTTATCCAAATTTTATTAATAAATCTTGTTGAAACATGATTTTCTATTTACAAAAATTATATCTATGCAGAGTGGAACTTACGCCCTAACTTTATGGATGGAAGGAATGGCAGGAGATTCCAATAAAGTTTCTTATGAAATAATAATTCAAGCAAAAATTTTTGGCGGAGGAATTAGGGTCCCTGATCCTCCTGAACAGTATCCTGGATACCCTTGGCATATTGGCTATAAAGGTATTATTTATTATTATTATTATTAATTATTATTATTATTATTATTATTATTATTATTATTATTATTATTATTATTATTATTATTATTATTATTATTATTATTATTATTATTATTATTATTATTATTATTATTATTATTATTATTATTATTATTATTATTATTATTATTATTATTTGGGTTTCCCATCTGTACCAGGTATGGTAAGTTTTACACTGGAAATATTTAATCCAACGGAAGCCCCAAGGGACGTTGAAATGTGGGTGGACTGGGCTGACAACTCCACAAATAAGGACCAACCCTATTCTTTTGACCCTGGATCAGACGAAAAGAGTCTTCAAAAAGTATTGACTCATGTCTACACTGAACCAGGCAACTACGCTATCGTTATTAAACTACAAAATGAAGTTTCATCACACTTATACCCGATAAATGTATGTATATCTAATTTATTATTAATCTTTGTTATGCATAATTAACTGATAAAAATTTGTTTTAAAACGTACTGGACAGTATATATATACAAAGATGAAGAAAGATAAAGATATATATATATATATTATATGTATTACATAGTTGTTGTTGTTATGTTGCTATATATATGGTTATTATGTTGCTAAGGCTAAGGCTATTATTGGCTAAGGCTGCTGCTGCTGCTTCATATATATTTATATTATTGCTGGTTGTTGTTGCTGGTTGATATATATACATAAGGTTATTGGCTACTATTATGTTACAGCATATATATACATACTGGCTCCATACATACTAAAGCCGGCTGTTGGTTGTTTGTTGGCTGTTTTTGAAGGATACATACAGTTTATTGGGTTGGTTATTATTATTATATATAAAAAGCAGAAAGAGTTATAGATATAGTATATGCTACATATATATTATTATTAAGGTTATATACATATATTACTATTATGTTATATATATTTATATATATATATATATTGGTATATGCATATATTATATATATTGGTTATATATATATATGTTGAGCTCATGAGTCATATACATACATATATATACATATATGTATAAGGTTTTTTATACATATATATTATTATTGCTACATACATATATATTAATAAACCACATAATTTTTTAAAACAAAAGTTAAAGAGTATAAACACATAAATTTATTAAAAAAGAAAAACAGTATAAATTAAAACGTCTCAAGGTTTCAGCCGACTGGATTCCAATATAAAGAGAGAAAATGAGACGAAAAAAAGCAGGGCTGCGGAGCCGGAGCCGGGAGCCGGAGCCGCGGAGCCGCAAGGTTTTGGGTGGAGCCGGAGCCGGAGGCGAAACTTTTTGAGGGACTGGAGCCAGCCGGAGGCGGAGGCGAAATTTTAGGGGGATCTGAGCCGGAGCCGGAGTCAGAGGCGAAATTTTAGGGGGACCTGAGCCGGGAGTCGGAGCCGTAAAAAGAGGCCGTCTGGCTCCGCCGGCAAATACAAAATTAAGTAATTATTAATTTTATTATTGGCAGGTGTTATATATATATATATATATATATACAGCAAAGCAAAGAGCATATGCGCGTTACTATATACTGGAAGGCGCGCTACTAAGGTTAAGGCATATACAGCAGCGCTAGCAGCAGGTTATGTTGTTATATATAATATATATATATATATATATATATATATATATATATATATATATATATATATATATATATATATATATATATTCTCTTTTTCCAGAATTTGATTATGTATATTTATTATTCAATAATAAAAAGGTTCGGTACTTCTATAGATAACTTTAATTAATTAAGTTTCAATATCCTTAGAAAAATCATGTCAACTAAACCAAGATCGAAAACACCTTCATGTATTTGAATATATTACTCACTCTAAAGATAAAAATACTTTCTATTTTTGTCAATATGAAATAGTTAACACAGCTGATTGGAAACAGTCAGTCGATCATGCACAAAAGAATCTACCTAATTACCAGTTACTCTCTCATGGGGTCACAATACATCTATTGGATCCTTTTAATTAAGACATTAAAAACGCTATCATCCAGACATTGCTGCAATTGTTAAAAGAAAGGTGAAGCTAAAGGGTAATCAGGAGAAACCTTTAATTTCAAAAACTGAGACTAAAGTGGAAACTTTTTCAGTTGCCATAAACTTGTTCTTGTCTATGTTAATAAAATTCAAAATATAATTGATTATAATGGTTGTTAAAGATAGTGACCCATTAGTTTTCTTTGCATAACCAGGATTTAAAGCTCTGTGTGGAAACATGGCTTAGAAACTGGAAGTCCCTTTAGACTGGAAAAATATTTGTAAAATAGTTCTTGAAGAAAAAATAAACAAAAATAAGCTTAAAAATTGCATAAAGGGACGCTTTGTGCATTTAAAAATAGATACTTACACATGGGCAAAGCTAAATTATTTTGTCAATAATTTTATATATGTGGATGAAGATAAAAACAATATCTTCTAAAACGTTAGCAGTAAAGAAAAAAATACTCAACATTTCAGCGAATATAATCAAGAATTTGTTCTGACATCTTAAAAGAGTTCGAAATAACAAGAGACAAGTAATTAGCTTAGCTACGGATAACGCATCAAACATGATCAGTACGATTGAAAAAAATTAAATAAGGACAATGAGGGTGAGGAATAGGAAATTGGCAAATGTGTACTGATTTTATTGAATGTCAAAAACGAAGAAGTAATAGTTGTTTTCAGAATGAACTTGATAAAAACTATGAAAAGACTATGTTCCGATAACGTTAACATTGCACACAGGAGATGTGGATTTCATACTTTACAGTTAGCAGTGCGTGATGGTCTCCACAATACTCATAGAGCAAATATAAGCAGGGCGAGACAAATAGCAAAAGCAGCAACTACCCCAAAATTAATGGAAGTTCTAAAGAATCAAGTTGCAAAAGGGGCAATCTCAGGTCAAGAGACAAGATGGGGAAGTACATGTCTTATGCTCCAAAGAATGGCTTCTGCAACTAAAAGATTGTAGTAGTAGTATGATGGGTACTTCTGAACTTTCTCTTTCCGACAGTCAGTGGGAACAAATCGAAAACACTCGCTAGAAGAATTATTAAAACACCCATCACCCATACTTTACAACAAAAATATTCAATCAGAAGACTTGACTGTAGGAAAATTTTATAGAGGATTTTAGCAAATCCCAAATAAATTCCATGAAAAGAAGGAAAGAATGTTAACTGAAAATAAAAATATTTTTATACAACAATCTTTGTTTAGAATCTTTCCAGAACTGAATTTTTGATATTTAAAGCTTTAGAGTGTTCTTTGGTGAACTAGTACTTCTAAATGAATAACATTATCGAACAGAAATCTGGGCCGGAGTCAGATAGTTCAGTAGTTTCAGGAATCCTCCCTTGTAGAATTTTTGTCAGATGAAGATGAAAAAGTCACATTTGCCAGATAATGGGAAAATTGGGAGCATGCAGAAAAGCGATTGAAAAACTAAAAAGACAATCTACAGTAAAAGACATTCAACCTAAATATCTTCTAGAAAAAAATAAAAAGGTAGAATTCCATAAGTCATTAGATGGAATAATGAAAATCTACCGGAAATCAAAGTTAAAGAGGCAAATGTAATATATCCTAAAATTTTGCAAGATGCCGCTTGCACAATTGCAGCTTTCCTCCTATTCAAATGAATGTTGAGAGCTTATTTTTCTGCTTTAAAATAATAAAACGGATCTAAGGGACATCGTTAAAGGAGATTTTAGTGATGGTTTTATTTTTAAGAACAATTGTTTTTAAATAAATTTATATTACATATGGTCGGGCTGTTCAAAGAGAATTTATTTTAAAAGTTAGGAAGAAAGTGAATTATATATATATATATATATGGTGATATATATATATATATATATATATATTATTATATATATATATATAAAGAGCAGTTATATATATATATATATATATATATATATATATTATGCTATATATATATATTATGCTGCTATATATATATATATGGGTTATATATAAGATATATATAGTATATATATATAGCGTGGAGCAGCAGCAGCATATATATAGCAGCAGCAGCAGCAGCAAGGACACAGCAGCATATATATATATATGCAGTATATATATATACATATATATATATATATATATATATATATTATATATATATATATATATATATATATATTCATATTTAAAATCCGTTTTGAATAAAATTATGTTATATATGTTCAGGCTCATAGTTCAACGAGGAATTATTTTAAACTTCAGGATGAATCTAAAATTTAATACTTTTTAGAAAAAAAAATAATAAAATTATATTACGTAACTGTACAGGTAGTTCATCGTTCAAAGAGGAATTATATTAAAATTTAGGAAGAAAGTGACTGATTCCTTTTCTGTATTTCTTAAAATTCTTATTTTCTATAAAATATTTTCTAAGTTTTAAATTCTAAGTTAATAAAGATGTCCTTAACAAACATTTAATTTCATCATACACTCAAAATTTTGTATCAGAATTAATGATTCATGACTGTAAATGGAGAAGGAATTATAACAAGGGGCCGGAGCCGGAGCCGAGTTTGAGCCAACTATGCTGTATACAAAGCCGGAGCCGGAGTCGGAGCCGAGAAATGGAGAATGTTGGAGCCGGAGCCGGAGTCGGAGCCGGGTAATTTTAAAATGCTTGAGCCGGAGCCGAGTCGGAGCCGGGTAATTTTAAAATGCTGGAGCCGGAGCCGGAGTCGGAGCCGGAAAAAAATTTGCCGGCTCCGCAGCCCTGATGAAATGTATCAAAAAATCCAGTCTGCGAAAGTACGATAAGTTGTTAAAATTGCACAGGTCTGCGACCATAAAGCTATTTGATTATTTCAAACTGATTTCTATGTATTTTGGTGTGCTGAAAACGAAAACCTTATTGAAAAAAATCATAGATGCTCGGTAATTTCATCTCAAATAGCAAAATTTTTTAATAGCAGATTTTCAAAAATACCCCCGTTTCTGATTTTTACATTTCAACTTCATTCAAACAAGTATTACCCTTTAACACATTCACAATGTGTATTTAACATAAACATTTATATATATATATTGCTGGTTATTATATATATATATATATATATATATATATATATATATATATATATATATATATATTATATAGTTATATTATAGTATATAAATATATATTATATATATATATATATGTTATTATTACATATATATTATTATATATATATACTATTATATTTTTATGTATATATATATGTTGGCTATTGTTAGTTAAGTTATACTGGCTATTGCAAGGCTGGCTAAGGCTGCTGTTGGAGCTAGCATAATAGTGAGTACATGCTACATATACAGTATATATGCTGCCATGCTGGTTGCTGGTTAAGCAGCAGCATATACGTTATGCTATTATATATACATGTCAAAGATGCTCAGCACAAACGTGCAACAATTCATTTGTGCATGGCTGTGGTTCCATTCGAGACGGAAACCCATCTTCGCTTCCAGCAGGAAGGCGTAACATCACGGCCTCTGGCACGATTCCTCGTGCCACCAACAGGCACTGGCCGACATTCATAAACGCAACAGCTTCAGGCGTTAAAGGAACAGAACCCTTTCGGCTCCTGAGATGGTACCAGAGCTGAGTAGGGAACCCATCATGCCAGCCCCAAGAGGAGCGAAGGCGTGTCTTGAACACCTAACCTCCGCTAATGCTTTCAGAGGCAAAATGATGGGTTTCCTTTAGCCAATCGGGTCTCGAGGTAACATTCTGGAGTACCATCTCAACTGGGTAAGGGTTCAAACCCACTTAGAACATTTGAATATACAAATAATTGTTGCGTTTATTGCACAAACACCTTTGAATATCTAATAATGTCCCGTTAAAAATTACCCAGTGTTGCCCCTGACCCGAGTGTTAACGGGGAGGCCCGTTGGAGGTTAGGTGTCCAAGACACGCCTCGCTCCTCTTGGCTAAGCTTTCTCAGGAGGCAAAATGATGGGCTTCCTTAGCCAATCGTGGTCCTGAGGTAACACTCTGAGTACCATCTCAAGCGGGTAAGGGTTCAAACTCCACTTAGACCATTTGAAATATATATATATATAGCAAAGAGTTTATGTTGGTTATATATATATATTATTAGCATATATATATATATACATATTGATATATTAATTTTATATATATATATTAGCATATATATATATATATATATTTATAAATATTATTATATATATATATATATATGTTGATATTATATATATATATATATATATATATATATATATATATATTACATATACTATATATATATATATATATATATAGCAAATATATATATATATATATTATATATAGTTATATATATATAGTATATATATATATATATATATATATATATTATATATATATATATATATATATATATATATATATATATATTATTTTTTTGAAGGAAAGGGAAGGGAAGCCATTTTAAATCTCAGTCATCATTGTACAAGCCTATCGTACAAGCTCTGATATGTGCGTAGTGATCTAAATTTCATGTCTGTTTCTCCCATGTTCTCATTTCATCTTATTCTGTGTTAGATATCGTCAATCACCAACCGTGTTTCTCCCAAGTTATTGATATGGCTTCATGGAAGTGTGTTAATTCGCCAGACATTTTTGTTATATTTGTGGTGAATATACAGTGGTAAAGCAGCAGCAGCACAGATTTTGTGAAAAAAGTATACCCTGCATACTTCGAACTGAAACTTAGAGATGAAGATAAAGTTTGGATGCCTTATAAAGTGTGCAAACGGTGAGTTGAGGATCTCCGAAATTGGTTCAAATGTAAGAAAAAGCTTTACGTTTTGGGATTCCTATGGTACGGCGTGAGCAGAAGAACCATAGTGACGATTGCTAATTTTGTTTTTGCAATGTAAAAGGTTATAATTCCAAATGAAAACATTCCATTTCATACACTAATCATGCAATTCGCCCCATCCCTCACGGTTCAAATATTCCAGTACCAATGCCCCAGGTACCTACCTGGAAGAAATACCCTGCTCCTTTGAAGATGTAGTTATACCTGAACGAGTTGATGAATCAAATTCTGATTTTGAAGATGATACAGAACCAAAATGTTTCTCTCAAGAGGAGGTTAATAATTTAGTAAGGGACTTGAATCTTCCCAAAGATTCTGCAGAGTTACTCGGATCAAAACTCAAAAGGAGGAATTTATTGTTGCCTGGAGTATCATTTTCGTGGTTCAGACATCGTGAAAAGGATTTCGTGCCTTACTTTTCTCTGGTAGACAACTTGATCTATTGCACAGACCTTGAAGGTTTAATGGGTCAATTCAAAATTCAATATGATTCATCTCAATGGCGTCTATTTATTGATTCTTCGATAAGAAGCCTAAAAGAGGTATTACTCAATAACGGTTATATTTATGCTTCCATTCCTGTAGGTCATTCGGTACACTTGAAGGAGACCTACGAAAACCTAGAAATAGATCTTCGGAAACTCAAATATGAAGACCACGGATGGCTAGTGTATGGAGATTTGAAGCATCTTGTAGATGCTACTTGGTCAACAAGCTGGATTTACCAAATACCACTGCTACCTATGCCTATGGGGCAGTCGAGACCTTACTGAACGAAAAAGACATGGTAGCCAAGGGAGCTTACAGTCTGTGAAAAAAAATGTCCTCCGAGAAACTTTAGTGCCTCCCCATAAAGTTTTACTGCCACCACTCCACATTAAATTGGGATTGATGAATCAATTAGTGAAATTACTTCCGGAAGATGGAGAATGCTTCAAATACTTGTGCTCCAAGTTTCCATGTATAGCATAGGTAAAATTGAAAAAAGGTGTGTTCACTGGACCGGACATTAGAAGGCTTATGACTGACCATGAGTTCATGAAGACCATGACAGATCCTCAGAAAGAAGGTTGGGAACCATTAGGTTGTCTAATGAGCTTAAAAGTACATTTCCTCCATTTCCTCTCGATTACATTTCAGAAAATTTGGGAACTGTGAGTGTAGAACAAAGGGAAAGATTTCACCAGGGCATCAAAGAGATGGAGAGGAGATACCAGGGGAGATGGAGCGTTACGATGATGACCGATTACTGTTGGATGCTGCATAGAGAGATTCCAGATGCTGTCCATAAGTGTAAATGTGCGAAGAGGAGCCTTAAATGCAAGAAGAAACGATTTTAACATGTATATACAAGCATATTATTATTTAAAGTTGATTTTCATGAAATTTGTGCAATAAAAAATCCAATTTATGTCTGTTTTT
>JABUQX010077541.1:32500-56428 GCA_015478945.1 Trachelipus rathkii | reverse complement strand
ATAAAAATAAATATTGACGTTGAGTGAAAAGATGGATGTGTTCTAACTGATTAATTATGGATATGTAAAAAATGGAGAGAAGTGGAGGTATTTGCCATAATCATTTGGTATAAGAGAAACCACAGGTGTAAAGACGGTGGAGAAAAAGACTGGAGGTAATTGGATTGTAGAAATTTCCCAAAATGAAATTAGTTGAAAGATTAAGATTCCATTATGAAAAATGAGAGATTATTAGAATTAAAATAGACAGAAGTGGGAAAAGTTGTTAGGGAGGAGTACGAAAATCGTATGAAAATGCTTAAGTTTTCGTTCGTTTTTGTCAAACTTAGCCCAAAATCGTAAAAAAATGGTCACCAAACTTAAAGAAATTCCCTATCGTCTGGTGTAATATAGGAATAAAATTTCTTTATAGAATGATAGCAAACCTTGACAAGAATTAGGAAATTTCCTTACGTTTGGTGATCAGCAAATTTTTTTTGACGATTTTAGCGCAAGTGTTGACAAAAACAAACGAAAACGTATAAGCATTGATTTTTTTGCACAAATGCAAAAACGAAAACGGCTTAAGTTAAAAATTTTAAGTCTTTTAGCATATTTGGATGATATAAGGTAAAGGTAAAAAAATATATATTGATTGATAACTTAGAAGTTCCTGAAAAGCTTTTATTCCAAATTTGTGAATTTCTATTTCAACACTTTAAAAGGCAAAATTGATATTCATAAATTACTCTCATTGGTGCGGAACCAAAATGGCGCCAAAGCTGCAAAAACACTAACACTTCTCAATGTGTCTATAAAATCCCATGCGCTGATTGCAACAAATTATACATTGGAGAAACTCATGATTTCTCTCGCCGTAATTACCAGCATAAATACGACCTCCAAATGAATAACCCAAACTCTGCCATTACTCTACAAAGAACTTCCCACAATCACAGCATCAATACCAATCACATGACACCCATCATTGGCACCTTACACCTTAGAAAATTTACGGAATCTTTTTGCATAAATAACTCTAATAATTTCAATATACAAAAAAATGACTTTCAAATAGATCCCTTCAGAACAACATAACGACACCCCTTCAACACTTCGAGTATGCATGTACTCTCCCTCTCTAAATATGATATTTAATATTTTGTTAATTTTTATTTTGTCTCAATTTTATTAATTATTTATATTTAGTATAAAAAAACTGCATCTGAAAGAGGGTCGATTAGACCGAAAGCTCATGCCTTTAAAATTTATTGTTAAGAGGATATATATTTATGAAATTTTATTGATTGGATTTTACCTCTTATTTATCTTTGCTGTATACTCAAGATTCAACCTAGAGGCATTCAATTATATAATATGATAATAAGTATAGTACATAGTAATATATAATATATATAGTATAATAGTTATACATATACTATATCTAGGTAGCTATACGAGTAGAGCAGGGATATGGAAGTAGATAGGCGATCTGGCGACCAGCTATATAGTATAGTGTTCTCAGATGGCGTAATACATAATAATATATATAATCTGATATATAATATATATAAGATTAACAAAATAATATATTATTATATGAGATAACTTGTAGATGTATCATATATTGTATCAGGTTTTCTTTAGCATATACGCCTAATTGGTATATAACCATATGGGACGCTTAATTGCTTCATTTCAATGTCAGATATTAGAAATTTAAATATATTTATATTATTTTTAATCGGAAATGTGCATTAAGGAAACAGGTCGAAGTAAAAAGTTATTTTAAATATTTTATTTTAGTAAAACGAGAGTGTTTTATTAGATTCTTAGGCAGGAAAAAAAACAACTTGTAAATAATAGTATAGCTGTCTTCAAATTTTCCTCTCCGCTTATCGGGAAGAGGCATAGAGCCGTTAACCCGTGATCTTTTATAATTGATTAAAAACCTAGGTACAATTCATATGGCGCTGGATAAATTCACAGATACACTTAAATCTAACATAAGCCTTTCATATTGTTTTACGTTTAGCAATTGTATTCTCTCAGACTTGGAACCTATTTTCACACAAAAAAAATAAGAGAATTGATTTATTCATAGACGTTACAGAAATTTAGGAAGATCGTTCGTTTTATAAATAAAACATTCGTTCTAAGCACGGAGTAGACAACGAGGTGTAGGGTCGCCTCTGAATATATATATATCATATATAATATATATAGTATATGTATATATAGTATATATATATATAAATATATAGGAGGTAGATCATAATATAACTATATATATAAAAAAAAGTATAGATATAAACTATATAATATATATATATATATACATATCTGAAATTGCAGAAATCATTCCGAATGATTTCACTGAATGTTGGTGAAGCCCCTGACTATTACCGGTAGAGTGAAAACTCCAGGATCCGAGACCTCGCTTCCCTAAAGAAAGACAAGAATCATGAAAGGAGTTGAAATCGGTATCAAAATGAAGAGAGATGAAGATTCAGGAACGTCGAGGCACTTCAACAGAAGTTATTCTTCGTCAGATGTTTTTCATCTCCATATTCATATGCAATCTTCTCTCACACATTAAATTTTTTCAAATATTTTCATCTGTGTATGTATGTAATTATGTATTAACATATGTATGTATGTATGGTATGTATGTATGTATGATATGGTAATCGTATGTATGTATGAGATTATGTATAATATGTATTTTATAATATTTGATTTCCATTATAATATTTCATAATATAATATATATATATAGAGGTATATTTATATCTAAGTTTTATAGTAGTCTATATAGATGCTATATACTATAAGTTATATAGCTATATAGTATATATATATATCATATATATATAATGAAAGTATTATATATATATATATATATAATATATTAGAGTGGCCCTTAATTTTATCTTTCGACAATTTCTGCTCCCAACCCTTATTTTTGTCCCGCTAGATAGAAATCTTTTCTTTCCAAATTTCGGCACCATTGGACTACATTAACAGGATTCCCCAGGGCCCCAAAGTTCCATATTTTACATATTAATTGCATGTTTTTTTTAACACATTTATTACATTACAAAACTGTTTTATGGCAGGTTAATAGTATTGAGAAATCAAAATATGTATTACTTACAAATATTGTTCAAATGATTTTTTATTTGAAACATAGATTATCAAAGATATTTGAATTTCACTTCTTCAGAAGAGTAGTTTTAATAGATTTTGGATACTGTTTTCTGTATTCACTAATAATCTGAGCTATGTATTGTTTTTCTGTGTCGTCCTTGCCTAAAATGTTCTGATATTCTTGAACTAGCTTCACTCCTCTCTCAGCTACATCGTTACCCACTACAATACATTTCAATAGTTCCATCCCACTTTGGAAGTTCTCATTCTATTTCAAAGTAAAAGGTCTGTTGTTCAGAAATTTTGTATGAATTTTAAACCTTGAGAACATTTCTTTGTAATTAGCTGTAATAAAGTATGAAATCTCTTTTGCCTTTAAAGCATGGAGGTCTTCATTTTTGACAATGTATCCTTTAATTCGGTTGTCATAATCGTTGTTCATTGTAGTAGGAATTTTTGTTTTATGTCTAGTGAAACATCATCAAAAACTGCGAATGCCTCAGTTTCTGGTGCCAGGTACCATATTTCTTCACGGCAGCATTACTAATATCAGCATCAAATTCTTTATACTCGATTATGTTCAGCAGAAAATTGAAATCGAGATATAGAGCTTTATCGGCCAATGATGCCAAAATCCAAGATCGTAAATAATTCTGATAAGAAAGACACATATTCTTCTGATTGAATTTTCTCGCGCATGACCTTGTTGAATTAATTGATCCTGGAATAACTATATTTCAAAGGCGCAAATAGCCTTTGCCATCCACCAAGCGTGGCTCACCCTCTCAGGAATGCGAAATAAGACCACGTCGGAGGCTGCTGCCAAGGAAGATCACGTCTAATTCTAATAATTCCCGATAATCATCTCGGTGCTGTTTCAGGCGTAACTGATCTTCAAGAAATTCCATCATATTACCACTGATATCCTCGGTGACATCTACCCAATTACGGTATTTTATACTCTCTAAGGTCTATCAACTTTCTTTCAATCTTTTAAATATATTTACATCTGGTTCAGATGTTGCTCCCATTACTGTATCAAAAATACTTTTTAAAACTATCTGGAAGATATGATGTCTACACGGAAGATAGAGTAAATCAGTTTCAAACATTTTTTCAATATCTGTATAGGCACCATTTATTCTTCTCGCATTGCTTGCGGCTGTATCGAAACACAATGCTTGTATCTTTTCTTCTATGCCCCAATTTTGCACTGCTCGAAAAATGGATATAGCTTGATTTTCTCCTGTAGCAGCTTGAATTTCAGATATACGTATAATTGTTCTTTGCCCTGAAATGTAACTATTATTGGCAGTCAATCAACTTTCTCTGCACCACATAAAGCATGATGAAGCTTGCTATCCCTGTGTAAGATTAGCAAATTCTACCCCGTTAGATTAAATTGGCCTTTAATTTCCGCTTGCCTTTGGTTCCTGAATTCCTTCCGTCGATGTTGAAATGATGTGCGATTAATAATTAAGTTTGTAGTATCATACTTGAAAGCTTCTGATGTGGCCATTAACACTTAAATGAACCAAGTTCCGATCGCTAATATTACATCTGTCTAATGCTTCAGATAGAGTGGGTGTAAAAAAATCCAATGTACCTCTTCTCATGGAAGTTCTTGGTTCACTTTCTCTCTGTTCATCTCTTGTGTCTGGTTCTGATTTCTCATCCCCACTATCGCTGCTTGATATTGGTGAAAGCTGTACAGTGACGTTTCGTTCCATTTCTTCGTAGATCATCTTGCGTCTTTCGTCCCGTTCTATGCGTTTCCTTTTATTCCCTTTACGTGATGTGTGTTTCAGATCAGTGAAAGCCATGGAATCTGGTCGTCCTTTCTTGCGTTGCAATAACAAAAATTAAGAATCCTCCATATACTTAAGGATGTCCAACACATTTTAAGGAGAAACATCAAATAAATTATCCAATGTGTCCTCAAATGTAGCAGGTTTTTTGGTTTCCACTTCAGATACTCTTTTTAACCTCTTTTGTAAATCTGTTCAATTTTCATAGAGTGATATAACTTTACCAGCGCAATGATCTATACAATTTGTGGGAATGCGAGCTTTCTCCCAAAAAATGAGAACTTCTTTTGCGACTAGGGTTTCACTTTCTTAGAGGTTTAATTTACTTACACGTAAATTGGAGAATAAGAAGCTAAGTACCAGCCGATTGGAAGGTAGTTTTACTCCAATAATTTGGTTATTGATGTTTCCTATGTGACTTGTATTGTAGTCTTTACGTAAGTAGCGTGATGCCATCATAGTACAAAAATACCTACAAAAGCATAATAATAATATTAATCGTATGTCGAACGGGATAGTAGCGGAAAGTCTCTAGTTCGCTGCCAGGTTGCGTCAGAGAGTGCGGCTCGCGACAAGAGTGACGTAGTGCACAGCTGGAAGACCCATACAAAAAAAACGAGGTATCTACCACGATAGCTAAAACAGTCACCTTTCAACCAGAGAGCCGACCGTCTTGTGAAAATCGCAGACATTTTAAAACACATTGCAATACAAATCAGACGTATGTAGAAGTAACGGAGATAAGCAACCGAGAGAGAGTGGCGGGGAACTGGGGCTGCATCAATAGAGGTACCGTAAGATGCGACCCTCCCGTAGCCAGGAGGTTTGACACGGATGCGCGTGCGACGCGGTCACGATAGGCCCAATGAGGCGTGCAATTCAAGACATCAATCCGGTAATAGGTTCGCTATTATGAGAGAGACTATAGAGCGTTGTCTGTGTCCGTCCTTTTTTTATCCTCAAGAATAGCGGCTAATGGCGAGACCAAAATAAGACACCACAAACACATCTATAGTATATATAAAGCAGGAAAATCAGGTTTTGTGATTCAAGACATAACTTTACTACTAAATTAAAGAGCAAGAAGAAAAACAAAATTAAAGGCAAAAAGCTTCTACTAGAATGCTTTTGAGGCCATTTAAAATTATCTTAAATATTATTAAAACATATATACTACAAATAAATCATCGCGAACCCAAAATCCACCAAAAAAAATCGCAATTTCATAACCACTCCACAACTCATTCTAAGCAAAAAAAAGAAATTCTTCTTTAACATAATTATCCATCACACAAAAAATAACGGAGTCTATAATTTATTCGTGTTCTAACCGACGAGAGGAAGTAATATACACTGCCTTATTAAATATTCATTTTGATCGATATGACAATATATCTCCTTTTCAATACGGAAAAATTGAATAATAATTATATAACCAAAGATATATTGAACTATCATAACACACATGAAATACCGTCGAGAAAGCTATATTCACAGTTTATAGAGCTAATTATATTTAATTCATATATATAAAATAAATACAAATCCTATAAATATTTTAGTCTCGAAAAGCAAATCAAATTTCCTATGGAGACAAGAGACTTCTCATCAGCTAGATCAGCGTAATATACAACCAAACAGCGATAACTTCCTTGCGGGTAATACATAATATCTTTCTCACGAGAAAATAAATATAATATATATAGGTCAACAGAGGAGATTATAAATAGGATACTCAATCTCACCAATCACAAGCTCACAAAAATAATGAAAACAGCGAGCTCTGCATAATAGACGAAAAAGAGAATGATTAGTAATAAATCGCAAACAGTAGGTTTCGGAGAGATGGTAAAAATGCTCAACGAAGCTCTTCTCTGAGACTCGACAAGGATATATGCCTGTTACTCCCCTGAGTACGATGACCGAAGTCTGATAACGAATCGAATGGTATTCCGAATTTTATTGTGAGCTTAGCATATAGCATGAAATAACGACTCTCTATTTAAAAAGAAATTAATATATCTTATACAATTCAAGGCGATCGGACTATATTATTATTTCACCAGACAGAGTCGAGGAAACTTCGGTGCCGCCCTCGTAATGTTACACGCAATATATAATCCTCACCATTCCTATCACAGGAATTATATAACCTCTGTTCATAATATCATCAATAGTGAACCAACTAGTATAAAATTACATAATTAACTAGAATTTAGATATGGCAAATTAATAAACGCTTAATATAATATAACAAACTTTATATTAATATAAGAGTGAGCCTGATATCACTTATAACTTGTTTTGTGCAAGATGTTAGAGAACAAATCTTATATGTATTTATTAAAATAACTACATTCTGATCGGATGAGGAAATAAATCAGATAATTTAGGTAATCAACCATAAATAATAATAAATATCAAAATATATAAATAAATAATAATAATAATAAATAAAATAATATATATTAGGTAAGTAATGAATAAATAATAAATATAAAATAATATAATATAAAATAAAAAATAAAAAATAATAATATAATAATAATAATAATGGAATTAATTAATATATATAAATTAATAAAATAAAATAACTAATTCTAATAATAAAATCGTAAACTTATAATAAACTTAAAATTAAATAATAAATTAATAAAATACAACACACACACTAAAATAATATAAAATAATCTATGAGAAGAAGAAGAGCAAGAAAGATGAATTAAAAGAAGAAAGAAATAATATAATAATAAGAGAAATAATAAAAATAGGAAAGTAATAAGAAAGAAATAAGAAGATAAGGAATGAAATTAAAGAAAAATTAAGGGAAAGAAGTAAGAAAAAGAAAAAATAAAAAAAAAGAAATAATAAGAAAATAAGAAACATAAAAATAAGAAGTAAATAATGAAGATAAAAAGAATAAATAAGTAAAAATGAAATAAAATAAAGTGAAATAACAAATATAAAGTAATAAGATAAAAAAGTAGAAAGATAAGAAAAATTAGAAACATAATAAGAGATAAATAAGATAAGAAAAGTAAGAACAAATGAGAAAGATAATAAGAAAAAGAAGAATAGAGAAAGAATAAATAAGGTTAAAGATGATAAAATGAATAAAGAAAAATAATGAATAAATACGAAAGTAAAAATAGAAATTAAATGAGGATAAAAAGGAAGGAAGGAGGAAAAGTAAGAAAAAGTAAAACAATAAATAAAGTATAATGATGTAAAATAATAATAGAGAAATGAAGATAAATTATTAATAAATATATAAGTGCAGGAATAAATGAAAATATAATAAGTAAAAACTAAAAGAAGATAGATAAATAGTCAGAATCAGATTAAGAAGATAAATAAGAAGGAAGAAAAGAAGAAGAACAGAAAAGCATAGAAAGAAAAGAATAAAAGATAAGATAAGAAAATAGAATAAGAATGAAAGAGTAATAAGAAAAAAGTCAAAACTTATAGTAAAAGATAGAGAGGAACACAAGACGAAGAGGGAAACCCAAAAATTGTAAATTTACAGACAATTTTAAGTAAACGTTTACAATTCATCGTAAAATAGAAAAGAATATGCACAGATTATATAATATAAAGAGCAATATAGGAAGCAAGGAAACGTATCCGTATCACGAAACCAAGCAAATGATATCAAGCACGGAGAAAGGTACAAAAAAGAAAAAAGCAAAATATTAAAGCAAGACAAAGCATTTATAGGATATATGAAAGATGATAAGAAGAAGTACAAAAACCTAGAAAGATAGCAAGAACGCAAGCATCACGTAAAAGATATGAAAGAAGATAAGAAGATAGATAGAGGCATAACACAAAGCATATCACCTAGATGAGAGAGTAATCGAAAGAATGTTAAAATGAAGGAAGAGTATGGAGTTAAGAATGCTATAGATTATACACGAAAAGATTGACAGTATATTAGAGAGAAATCTATATAAGAATTCCCACTTAAGTAAAGAGTATAGAAGATAGAAGATAAAGATAAAGAGCTATCTTTCCATCAAAATACTTCTTAAAGACTTAAACCATCCGTCGAAACTTTGAATGAATGACGAGTAATGACATTGTAATTAGACGGAAGAATGCAATACTCCGGACTCAGAAAGAGAAATAATCAAAGGGTATAGTCATAAGAAAGAAACAAAAAGATTAAATTGTGACACGAGAAGAGAAAGATAACGCTAATAAGGAGGCCATGAAGATAGAAGAAAGTAAAGTAAAATATGATAGAGAAAGAATTTAGCTAAATTTTATGTTCTGCGGCTATATTCTATATCGCTATTCTATCGTCTATAGAACATTTTCATCATATACATAGAATTCTCCTTAGTCCAATATTTTGAACTAATCTTCAAGATAAACTCTTATATCATACACATATTCTTATCAAATACAAATAATATCAACCCTTAAAAGAAACAACTAATAACAGAATAGTAAATCCATTCGTTTCATTATCTACGTTTACTTCCGTTAGCAGTGATAAAGAGAGAGAGAAAAACGTATAGCCAATCCTTAATTATTGGCATGAGGTCCATTAAGAGATATCAGTAGAATATACATCCCTACCAAAATTTGTTACAGGTAGCGATTACTTACAGCTCGTCATCTCCATCAGAAAAAGTGTCCAATATGGTTGATGGCGAGCTAGAGCCGCTAATGTTAAGCTAATAGTGGCCAGCAAAGAGGATGAGAGAGTAGCAATCATTAAGTAATGCGTAAATCTTATTATATAATATTGTCCCACAAGTATTTCCTTTCTGACTTCATTTTCTTCTCTTCAATTTTTCCCACTGTAATAAGGAATGTTAACTTTAAAACTGTTTTAGTTTGTAAATTGATAACATGACCTCTTACACCAGAACACTCCGCGACTGATATTCATAAATAAGAGCTTTCTATTTACAGTATTCTCATTGCAGCTATTCCACGTCTACCTGCTTCTACTTTTGTTATTGACCGACAGGAATCGTAATGTTTCTCGCGCAGTTCTCCGTATTTATTTATCAATAAAGAACATCATACAAACAAATATAAATTCTTCTAAAACATTAAATATAGCTTGCTTTATGTACTCGACTCCTCGACCTCCGATAAATTTTTTAATGATAATCTATAATAATTTACCAGTGTTTTTCCTTACACTTTCTTATATTGCCATCTGTCATTCTTCTCTTCTCTGAGTTTTGTATCTTGAGAGAGGACATTTCTTCCCTATTGTACTGATATATTATGCAAACTATAAATCATAACTTAATACTTATATAAGAGATTTTTTGTATTAGCTACAAATAATTATTTAACTGAGGTCATCCAGATATAACCTAATAATAATAGAACATTATTTGTAATATATATATATATGATAAATTTATATATATAAAAAAAAAAAAATTATCATCTTGGCAAATCCGTCATGGTCAAATTGTCATCTGAAGATCAGAGGAAACCGATGACCAATCATAATTACCGATTTAATTCTAAAATCCACTAAATTAAATATATTGTATAGCGGACATATAGAAATAAAAGAAAAAAACAAGACACTTCATAAAAAATACAGAGAGAAACTAATATTAGACTCAAGATAAACGTGAAATCTTTAAATAAGATCTCGTATGTTACTTCCGTCCAATGCGCAGTCTATATACTAATTTCAGTCTTATATTATTCTCTCATTACTATTCTCTATTTCAATCTATATTTTTTTTATATATTTTTTATTTGTTAACATTTTTTTTATTATTCTTATTAGCTCTTCTTCTATTATTAGAGCAATTACATTAATATAAAAATGTGACGATCCCTAAATATGTTTTATAAAAGGACAATTAATTCACTGATAATAATAAAATATAATAAAATGATATTCGTCATTAAAAATAATATTTAAATTACAAATATAAATAATGAAATATATAATATCATACCTTAAAATGATAATCAATATAATAAAATTAAAACATAAATAATGAATAAGATATAATAGTAAATAATAATAAATATCACTACAATTAATATTATCATCAATAATAATTATAATTAATGAAAATATCAAATAATAAAATAGTTTTAAATAATAAAATTAAATATTGTTTGACTGATCAATTCAATAAAAATAAATTAATCAAATAATAGATATATATATATTTATACTATAATATAAATAAAATTAATATAAATATATAAGACAAAATTAAAATATTTAATAACAAATAATAAAATAATATAAATATAGATTCTGAATAAATATAAAAGGTAAATAATAAACAAGACGATAATATAATATAATAAGATCAATAAATAATAAAATAAAATAAAATAATATTAATAATATAATATAAATGAATAAAAATTAAAATTAATTAAGGATATTAATATAAATACCTAAATTTCTATTAAACAAAATATAAATATAATTAAGTAAATTAAATAAAATAATAAATAGTAATTATAATTTAGTTAAATAGTGATTCAAAATAATAATTAAATATATTATTAAATGATAAATTATACTTATATAAGAATTTCTCAATACAATAATGTAATAAATAAATAATAATAATAAGAATTAATATAAATAAATAATTATATAATAATCATAATATATAATAATTAAGTAGTAAATAATAAAATATAAATAAATAAATAATTGAAATTATAAATTAATAATAAATAGGATAATAGATAAATTACAAATATAATTAATATTTATAATTCCTTTTCGTTATTAATTAAGGGAATGTTCCATAATACTTGAAAGCAAAAATATGTTATAAACTATAATTAATAAATCAATCTAAGTAATAATTAAATTAATAATTAAATAATTAATATTGTAATAAATTAATATTAATATATTTTAATATTACATCACGTTAATATTAAAATAAGATGATATTAATAGAAGGATAATTTAAAAAAAAATTATCATAAATTAATAATAGAAATTAATAATTAATATATTACATATATATAATAATTATAGTAATATATAAAATAATAATCATATATATACATAAATTAAAATAAAATATTAATAATATATCTTAAATAAAATAAAATTAATAAATAAATATAATTTTATATATAAGTAATATAATAAATAATAAATGATAATTTAAATAAATTAAATATATCAACTATAATATAAATAATAATTAATAAATAAATATAATAAAAATACGTAATAAATACAAGTATAAAATATAAAAATGTAAGAATAGAATTTGAAACATGAATAAAAACCATTATAACTTAAATATCTATTTATAATATTTAATAATTTAATATTAATAATATAGAAGTAATAATTAAGTAATTATAATTAAAATATAATTAATTGTTAAATATATATATAAATTATATAATTAATTAATAATAATAAATTCCATTAAAATATGATAAATCATAATTAAATATATAATTAATCAATTAAATAATTAATATAATTATTTAATATAAATAATAATATTATATAAAATAATTCATTAATAATAACAATTAATAATATTATATTAATACATAATAATAAAAATGAATATATTATATAATTAAAATAATAATAATATACATAATAATAATAGATAATAATAGATAATAATAATAATAATAATAATAAATAATAATAATAATCAATAATAAAACAAGAACTCAGCCATCAGAATTACTAAAGGAAGATTAGTCTATTATCAAGATATTTGACATTAAAACAAACCAATCATTTTAAATTCACATAGTTTATGTTTTATTACTAATTTTAATATTGATTAAATTATATATAACAAAATAATTTCCTTTATACTATTAATACTAAAATAGGGTTCTACATAATTCATATCACATAAAAGTATCAATGTCCTTCTGTAAGGACTCCGAAAATATGGATTTAATAACTAAAATTAATTAAATTATATAAAATTAAGATGATAATTTAGATATTCATAATAATTAAAATTAATAAATAAATAATAGTTAGAACAATTAAAATGAATAAATTAATAATTAATAATATTATAATAGATAATAAAATATAAGAAATAAAAATAAAAATATATAAAAGAGTAGTACTTAAATGGTATCAATAATAATCAATAAGTAATAATAATAATAATAATATAATAATAATAATGCAATATAATAATAATTATTAAAAATAAATCAATAAATAATAATAATAATAAATAACAATATAATAGATAAGATATAATAATAATATAATTATTAAACATCAATCATTATATAATAAAAACAAATACGACAAATACAACAATAGTATTTAATAACAATCACAATTATAATCATAAATATTATACTAAATTTATAAATAATTTGAATTATTATTATTTTATTATTATTATTATTATTACTTATTATTTTTTTTTTTATTAGTTATTATTTATCTATTCATTATTATTTAATTATTATTTACTTATTATGTTATTATATTATTATTTTTATTAATTTTTATTATTATATTCCATTATTATTCTTATTATTATTCGAATTATTATTATTATTACTAATTCTGTTACGTAATCGACGTAATTTTTTTAGTCTATCAATATTTTTATTCCTAAAAATAGAGGACAGGTTCAAATAATTTTGCTCGGGTTGACCCTCAATTTCCCCTTCACCCCCCTAAAATATGGACGATAAGAATTTCGGAATTGTTCAGCCGAGTTTTGACCCTATATAACACCTAAACTGGTAGCTTTTTTTGCCCTTTAAAACGTTTGTTTTCGGGTATTTTTTCTGTGAACTGTAAGTCATCTCTTTCAGTAATTTTCTCATGTTTTCAAAACAATGTTTTTTACAATTTCGTATCAACGTTACCAGAAAATTTTTCGAAATTACTTCTCAACTTTTGAAAATATGCATAGATGCGGTCGCAAGTACCCTACCAATAATTACATAGTAACGTTTCGGAGAGAGTGTTTGCTTCAGCGTTGTCCCAATTTTCATAAATCTCATTTTTGTGGATTCTGAAAAAATGAGAAAATTGATATATTTTTTCTACTCATTCGAATCAAGCATCAAAATTTTTCAAGGAACTTGTGACAGTCGGGTAAGATGCATCAGTTTGGGGTGAAATTTTTTAAGAATTTTTTTTTTGTTTTTGTTGAGTATCAACAAAAAAAAATTATTTAAGTGTTCAGAATGAAAGATGCATCTTGCTCGACTGTACAAGCCCTGAAACTTTTGATGTGATTTGGATGTACGTAAGAAAAAATATATATCCGAATTGTTTTCTACTTTTTCGAAAGCCAAAAAAGAAATAGGGTTTGGGATAATTGGGACCAACGCTGAGCACAAACTCAAAAAATTCGAAATTGTTTCTATGTAATTATTGTAGGTAATGGGCCATCTATGCATATTTCAAGTTGACAGCAGTCTTCAAAAAAAATATTCTGCGAAGTTGATATGAAAAATGGTCAAAAACAATGGATTTTGAAAAAATTTTAAATATGTCTGAAAAAATGCACCTACATGTCACCAGAAAATACTCCGAGAACAAACGTTTTAAAAGGAGCAGAAAAAAAAGCTTACAGTTTGGTGTTTTTCATCAGGGTCAATAATCGCTGAGAAGCTTCCGAAGGTTGGTCTGGACTCGTCCTACTTTCAGGGGGGGGGAAAATCTGGGGCTCAAGCCCGAGCAAAATATCTTCCCCTTTAACATCATTTTGATGAAATATCGTCAGTGTGTGCTCAAAGGTTGTTGTGGAAAAACAGTTTGCATTCTTGTGCGTGAGAAAAAAAGAACCCAAGTGCTATTATCATGCGTCTTAGAATTAAAACCAAGTTATATTACTTCGCAATATTATTCTAAGCATGGATGCATTTCTAAAGTAAGAAAGTGAATAGCTTTGTGTTTTATTGTGTCGTGAACAGTTATTTTTTTTTTCAATGGATATCGTTAGTCATATTATTTATTAATGAGTTTAAAATCTTCATTTATCTTAGGAAAGTAAAAAGTGGTTTTTACTGCTTTTCTTGAGTGGAAAAAGTAAATGGAATATTTGTTTCGAAATAACTTTTTTATCTTCACGAGTGGATGATGAAATACGCAATATATGAATTTTTGGAAAGAAATCAGGAAGTGTGAATTTTGGACTTGTTGTGAAGACCTATCAACTCAGCTATAAAAGTCTTTTTTTTTAAATGTTTTCGTATCCCTGCATTTGAGGTTAGAGAAACGTTAGAATGTGTATTTTAAATTGGCGGGAAATTTGAATTTTGAAAATTCTCTCTCCGTGAAAAGCCAGCGAAACATCGACGAACTCACCTTTCTTCTTCTTTTTGGTGGCGACATTTTAACCATTCCACCTGTCCAAAATATTCTTTTATTATATTAACTTATTAGTTATTTATTATTATTATATTTATTATTATTATTATTATCTATATTTATATATTATTATTATTATTATGTATTAATTTATTGGTTATTATATTATTATTATAAATTATTATTATTATTATTATTATTATTATTATTATATTATTATTATATTATTATTGATTATTATTATTATTATTATTATTATTATTATTATTATTATTATTATTATTATTATTATTATTATTATTATTATTATTATTATTATTATTATTATTATTTTTCATTTATTATTATTTATATATTATTCTTATTATTTATAATTAATTGTTATCTATTATTATTATTATTATTATATTATTATGCTATACTATTATATTATGATTATATTATATTACCTTATCTTATGGCGTAAATATTAATTTTATTATTATTATTCAATTATTATTATTCATTATTATTATTTTATTATATTGAATTATTATTATTATTATGTAATTAATTATATTATCTATTAATTATAATCATTATTATTATATCCTTATTATTTATAATCATTATTATTTTATTATTATTATTATTATTATTATTATTCATTAATTATTATTATTTATCTATTATTATTTGAAATTATTATTATTATTATTATTAATCATTAAATTTTATATTAATTATTATTTATTATTATATTATTATTATTGATTATAAAAATTATTTATTTCCATTTTTTTTATATTAAAATAATATTTTTAATTAATTTATTTATTTTCATTATTAATTTTATACTATTACTATTATATATTATTACATTGATTATAGCAATTTATATTTATCTAATGTTATGTTATGTTATTATTATAATTATTATTAAGTGTTATTATTGGGAATATGATTTATCACACAATTACTTATATTATATTGATTATTATTATTATATCAAATTATATTATTATTATTATTATTTATTGATTATTATTTATTAATTATTATTATTATTACTATTATTTTTATTATTATTACTATTCATTAGCTAATTATTAATTAAAATGATCTATTCATCATTATTATTATTATTATTATTATTATTATTATTATAATTATTATTATTATTATTAATCTATTATTAATTATTATTGATTTATTATTATTATTATTATTAATTATTATTTTTTTATTATTATTATTAATATATTATTATTAATTATTATATTATGTATTATCTATTATATTAAATTATATATATTATTATTATTATTCTATTAATGATATGAATTATTATTATTATATATAATTATTTATTATTATTATTATTATATTATTTATATTATTATTATTATTTATTCATTTATTTAATTATTAGTATAATTATAATAGAGTTCCTCGTATCGTTATCCTGTATTGATATTAATATTAATTTAAATTAAATTATATTATTATTAATTCTAATATTAATATAATTTAATATTCATTATTATATATTATTTAATTGAATTATTTCACCTTGCTAAAAAAATATCCCGTCAACTTATAATGTAAAGTATCGTATCTTCAATGATTTTATAATCCTAAATATAATTAGTTTTACATAAATTTTAGATAGAAAAATTATTACGTCTAGTGTAGCTTATCAAATTTAATAATTATGATATGAGAAATAATGAAAAGTTTGCAATAAATTACTTGGACGTCGAAAAAAATAGAATCCCAAGTAGATACTATATTTAAAAATAATAAATCCATTATATAGCGTCTTAAAATTGATATCCACCACAAAGTTAATTCAATCAATATCACTCAATCAATCCGCATATCATACGATTCAATCAGAATCTCATCAATCATCAAATCTAAATACTACATTAATTTCACTTACATAAGAGTTACAGCCAAAATGCAATCGGATTCGTACCCTACTTATTAACTCTCTAATCTGGGAGACAGGATTTAATAGTAGTCTATTTATGACGGAACAAGAAAGCAGTAATAGGAAGTAGTAAGTATATGACATATGCAGATGGTCCGAATATGATGAAAAACACTATGTCTTATCCATTATCTTTAAGAAGAGAACGAGTCTACCAAAGTGGAGATACATATACTTATTAACTTCCACAGTTTAAAGTGAAGACGAAAAGCTAAGAATAACCGAAGTTATAAGATAAAATTCCTACACCTCCTTTAAAGGTAGAATCTAAGTTCCATCTAGGAGTTACTTCATAAAGTGGATTTAGACTGTTTAACCTAAAGGAGGAGGGTTTCACCTAAATTGGATCATATCTCAACTAGCAGTCTGATATGCAAAAATGTGGTTGGGAGATTATCGGGTGCGACCGCTGAGTTAACGGGAACCTCTACAAATAAACTGGAGTCTCTTCGCTTGCTAAGTTACCACATGATACAAAAAAAAATCTTTTATCAAGAATCTAGGGCCACTATTCTTTAATATATTTGCATCTAACTTCTCTCCGGCCCTCGAAGTCCACGCTTACTTCTAATTTCTGTCATACAGCACATATAATATCCATTTACTTATCTTCATTCATATACTATGATCTTTATACATTCGATGGATTCCACATGCCAGCGTCCCGATTCATCAATCTACCCTTACCCCTATTATTTCTATTATGTTCACTTCTAACTCATCAAATACATCGAGTATACAATCATTTCATTGTCAACCCAAATTATACTTATTCTAACTTATAGTACACAAAAAATCATGTGAACATCCTTCGAAATGTTATCAACTATCTTATACCTTTTATATAAGTTGATCATTGATATACAAACACCACTCTATAATTCATTATTATCACAAACACCTAAGTAAAACATCAACTGCTCTATTTATATATTCTTACTACACACCTGGCACGTATACTACCCCTTAAAATGTATGTTACCATTTAGTATACTTGAAAATAATCAACATTATGGTAAATACCTTAAGATCTTACCTTCATGTCCAGACGTAGTTTACTACGTACATATTAATAATATATATTATTATATATATATAATTTTTATATATATTATATATATTATCATATATAATAATATATAATATATAATATTAATATAATATATATATTATATATATATATTAATATATATATATAACATATATATATAATATATTAATATATATATATTATATATATATATAATATATAATATTATTATATATATATATTATAATATATATTAATTATATATATATAATAATATATATATATATAATATAATGATTAATATATAAATATATAGGATATATATATATTACCCATGATATATATGATATATCACGGAGATTATTATTTAATTATAGTTTATATTATATATTATTAATATAATTAAATATAAAATATATTAATATTAATTAATTATTATTATATTTGACTTCAATATTAATGTAATTATTTATTTAATTATTTATTATTATATTTAATTATGTATTTATATATTATATATTTAATATAATTTAAAGTAATATTAATTATATTAATCTATTATATTTATTTAATTATTATTTATTAATTATTATTATTAATTATAATTATATCATATATAATTATAAATTAATAATTATATAATAAATTATTATACTATATATAATTCTATAAATTATATATAATTAATTAAACTTATTTATAATATTACTATTATATTTATATATTATTCTTAATTATTATTATTTAGTTTAATTTATTATTATTAATATTTATTAATATTATTATATATTTACTATTATTACTTATCTATATTAATTATATAATATTTAATCATTATAATAATATTTCAAGATTATAATTATTAATGGTTAAAATGTAAATAAAATGTATATAGTATATTATATATACTATATGATTTATTATTTTTTATAATACTAATAATTAATATATATAAGTATGAATATATAAGATTTATGATAGATAATGAATAGTTTAGTTGGTCCTGGTTCTCAATAAAACTTTAGTTGCTATTACCTTTATCTTGAAGCTTCATATGTTTCGTCTATGCCTTATATCGATATTCAATCATATCTTCCACTTATCTTCTGGCATGACGTGTAACCTAGCGCTCATTATATAGTTAGTTTGGTGAAACGTATATTTAGTTGAGACCTTTATATCACAGAGCGGGCTAGATAACACTAATAAACGTGTCATCGTGACACTACCCTTAACCTACCCGTATACAACGAAACAATATGACTTATGTCATCGTGAGGCCCCCTTGATCCTTGAATATATACTGAGTCTTATATATATCTGCTTTTAGATGAATTACTTAGGTAAAACCACTCCTTAGCTAAAATACACAGCGGGGTTATTGCTTTAGGCAGTTAGTATAGTATTTGAGCGCGACTGGTGACTCTTAAGGTGACCTATATCATTCTCAAACATGTATATAATTATAATACTATATACTCAACTTGTTACTATCAGTCTTATTTAGTTATTTATAGCTATTACAGATATAGTGCTTTTCACCAAGATTTATACAATAATATATTAACAGAATAAAAGAATTTTGTGAAAGGTATTATTAAACTGATTTATGAGCAAATACTTTGTGTCTCAATGGTGATCTTTTTCTTAATAGTGCAGTATTATGGAAGGAATATTCAGAAATAGCCCTTCGTTAAGATATATTATAAGAAGAGTACAGGAACAGTTGAAGTGGACAATAGGTCCATAGACTCCACTTTATTCAAGAACTATTCGTGATGGAAATACAACCCAGACGCTAGTGATGGCAATGCATTATCACGCCAAAAATTAGAGGACGTAATGTACACCTATGTATACACAGATAAATAGTGAAAACAACTGGGCGGATGATGTGAAAGAGAATAATTCAGAAGGGGCCTTTATAAGAACAGATCCAAACATCCTATTCGAAGCTTCTCTTTAAAGAAAGAAAAGTATCATTATGACAACAATGTTTCTTTCATAAGGAAATAAATCGATTAGAGATCATTATGATATAGAAACATAGACAGAAGTAAGATTCAGTTTGAATTCTTGGTACATCGAAAAAGTAAAGAGCGTATTGAATGAGATAAAGCAAGAAAATAGCGATTTTTGAACTTCGACCTGAGGAAAACTGGATTACTGGTACGAGTGTAATCAGAAACGCTCGATACAGGAGACCCGAGGGGAAAGGTAGAGAAAGAGTATGTATAAAGAGAGAGAGAGAGAGGGGAGTGAATAAGAGCGAGCGAGAGAGTGTGGGTGAAGGCCGGGACATTGAGGGGAACGAAAAAGAGAGAGAGGGAAGAGGGAGGTATGAGGTAAAGACTCAGAAAGCCCTTTCAGTCATGTGCGGAAAGTCTTTGATTCTAGATGTGAGCTTCCAGACCAGAGTAGCGAAGGGGAAATGATCAGTGGAAGGCTTCGCTTTACTGCGATTATACGCGAAAGGAAACGGTCCTCAGCGTCGCCACTTTCCTCGCTGTCGACGTTATAGGCAAGGAAAAAGAAAAAAAAGAGAAGAGGAAGAAAAAAACCTTCAGTTTTAATAATTTTTTTTGTAAAAAAAAAAAAAAATGGAGTCGTGGAAGAAACAGCATCGAAAATTTCACTCCGTAATTGCCTTCCAGAAAGAAGCAGAACAGGGTAAGGGAATTATAGTTTACACTAAACTGTCCCAATTTCCTTAATAGATATTAGTAGTAATGTTCTTTTTCCTCAGATAATATAGTTTGCGTAATATATATATATATATATATATATATATGATATATATAATATTATATATATACTATATATATAATATATCATATATATAGTATATATATATATATATATATATATATATATATATTACGTATATATATATATATACTTATATTATATGTTATATATATATTAAATATAGCATATATAATTTATAAATAGATAGATAAATACTATATATTATATATATATATACTAATATATATATCATTTATAATATATATATATTCATTATATATATATATATAATCATAATATATAATACTATATATTATAATATATAATATTATATAATACTATATATATTATATATATATATATCTATATATCTATAATAATCTTAATATAAATAATACTAATATATACTATATATATATATATATTATATATATTATATATACTATATATATTCTATATTGTTAGAGCGTGCTTCCAAAGTAGTTTTTCATCATCAATTGCTAAAAGACGTTTGATATGATACTTTGCATTGTGCAAATTCTTAATGCATAATTGCACATACAAATATCAGTGCATTGGAATATATATAATATCATATATATATATATTATATAATTAATATATATATATATATATAATATATATATATATATAATATACTATATAACAGCGGGAAAATCGATTAGCCAATCTCCCCGAAACAAATGGGCCGAAAATATGTAACTCACGCAGAGGGGACAAACTGCCTTACCTTTGTTCTAGGAAACCTTTTTTTTTCCTATTTTATATTTTTTTTTATTTAATAAATTAATACAGTAATTTAAAATTATGATTAATGAATTTAATAAATCAACCAAAAACAAAGTGGTGATATTTGTGCTACATTGATTTGTTTATATATTATTCTATATATATATTATTATATAATATACTTATACTATATATATATATATATTATATATAATATATATACTATATTAATATCCTATATATATAGATTATATTTCTATGCCATTGCAAGATGTTTTTCTTATTTAGCCGTTACAATTAATATTCTGTAGTATATCGTATGCGAATGAATGCACAATTTAGGGTAGTAGCTAAAATAATTATATTTTAAAAGGTAATTAAATATATATACTATATACTATATATATATATATATATCATATACTATTTATACATATGATTTAATATAGTATCTATATATATATAAGTATATATATTATATATATATATATATTATATATTTATATATATATATATCAATTTATATACTATATATATACTTATACTATATATATACTATATATATATACTATATCTATATATATAATATAACTAATTATATTATTATATATATATATATATACATTGTATATATATACACTATATATATATATATCTATTCAATATATATATTATATTATATATACTATATATATAACTAATAGTATATATATAATATATATATTTATATACTATATACTATACTAATAAAGTGTGTGTAAATTTCTATATTCGCTCTCAGCCCAATTGTGAACCATATTTCAAAAAACTGTTGGACGAGTAATTAAAACCTTTCTCTCTTCTTTTAAGTTATTAAGTTTAATATTTAATTTCTTAAGAAAATTTTGCTTTTATTTATTTTATTATATTTTCTCTTGTATTCCGTTCTTAAAGGTTAATTGAAAAATAAGCATTTGATTTAATATTACTATATATTTAAACATATATATGTTATTTTGCTTACTTAAAGTTTTCAAATGGCAATAAACAAAACACATATAAATATATATGATAATAATAATATATATAACTATAATATTATATTATATGATATATACTATTATATATATATATAATATATATATATATAACTATATTTGTTTAAGTAACAAACACCGAGAAAAAAAATTGCTGTACTGTACATGTCGTCAATTGCATAGCATCATGCATAGATAATCAGTTTTTCTAAATAATCTTTTCGGCATGTAAATTAGGACTAAAGGCATATGAACTTTACTGCGGCAACCTAATATATATTTCCTTTACCGAATTTTTTTTTGTTTAAATTCGGTTTAGGACCCAATAAGTTTATTTAATAATAAATTTTGTTAAGTGTAGCACAGAAATCTTCATAACTTAACAAACCTTCATTCATCATCCTTACTGTATTTTTTCTAAACAGTTGAAAGAAATAACTATATGAAAACACCGAAAACGTTCCTAATAAATTAAATATTAATTTGAGCAAATTTTTATTAAAAATATATAGCAGAGTTGCTTCATAATCATATCAAAACCGCATTTTACTTCTTAAAAAAAAAAAAACTCAACTTTTAGATTTAAACAACATTACCTCGTATATATATTATATATATATATATATATTATTATATATATACTATATATAATATATATATAATCATACTAATATATCACATATAATATATATAATATACTATATATATATATAATATATATAATATTATACTATATCTATATATTATTATATAATTAGTATATATATATATTATATACTATATATATATACTATACTATATATATTATACTATATGTATATATTATATACTATTTATAATATACATATATATATAGTAGTATACTATAATATATACTATATATATATATATACTATATATATATATATTATATATAGGCTATCGTATATACTACTATATATCATAGCTATATACTATATTATATCCTTCGACGTAATTTAATATATTATAATATAATATATATATATATTACAATATATATACATAATATATATATATATATACTATAATATAATAATTATAATACTATAATAATATTCATATTATATATATCACTATATAATATTATACATAATATATATATAATACTTATATATATATACTATAGATCACTTATATAAATATATATA
>JABUQX010077541.1:20000-22500 GCA_015478945.1 Trachelipus rathkii | reverse complement strand
CCATCTTGTTACTGTTTTGTTTTATTTCTTAGTTCATCACTGTTTTGTTTTTTTTACTTGGTTTACTTTTTATTTTTTCTCTCTAATATTTTTTTTTCTATTTGTTTAATACTGTATCTTCCAATTGTTATTTTCATTGCATTATTTTTTTTTCCTCATGTATCATTTATTTTTATTTGGTTTTGTTATTTATTTTTATTTATTTATTTATTTTATAAATTTATTATTTTATTTATTTATTTTTAATTTATCATATCATTTATCCCATTATTTTACCTCTTCTTCATATATTTTTATATTTTATTTTTCTGTCCTATTTTTAAGTATTTATTTTTCTTCTTCATGTTTATTTTTCAAACATTTCAAATTTATTTTTTTAATTCGTTCCCTTCAGCGTAATGATTTCGTAATTTGATCCTCAGCTTCATTTCTCTTGACTTTGAAGCTTCTTATAATAATAATAATAATAATAATAATAATAATAATAATAATAATAATAATAATAATAATAATAATAATAATAATAATAATAATAATAATAATAATAATAATAATAATAATAATAACAATAACTAACAATAATAACAATAACAATAACAATAACAATAACAATAACAATCATAATCATAATCATAATCATACTAAAAATGTAATAATAATAATAATAATAATAAAAATAATAATAATAATAATAATAATAATAATAATAATAATAATAATAATAATAATAATAATAATAATAATAATAATAATAATAACTAATAATAATAACAATAATAATAATAATAGACTTTAGCCTTCCTTCAAGGACCACATCCAAAATTTGAAAGGTTACATTTTTCTATTACATAATAAGAAATAAAGATGGTATTAACATATTGTCTGGATATTGTTTTCCATAATATAATATATAAGGCGTCTCTTGAATGTAGACTTGCAATGTGAAGTTGTTATGTTATATGTTTAGAGGTACGTTACCCTAAAATTTAACAAAATTTGATATAAAATAAGATTTATTCACCATCACTCTGGAGAAAGGAAGCCTTAAGCAGTGTTTTCTTGTAAAATATTCATGTGGCCATTCAAGATCATTTTGTAAATTATATAATAAACGTGTTTTTCCATTTTAAACATCAAACATAAATTAACCGTCTCAGAATATATAGCTATTTTATGTTCAAAATTTTGAGCACCGCAGCGCATCATCCACATTACCACAAATTGAGTATCCCAAATTTCTGACCAGGTTGTTAAATGCAACTTGAAGAATTCTGAGACAGTTAGTATTTGAGCCTCCCCAAGCAAGTATATGCAAATTAATATGATTATATGCAAGGAAAAATTACAGCATTCGAAGAGTATTTAAAGGTAGAACTTCATGTAAAGAGTAAAAAACAGCTTCAGCTCCGGCCAATTTAGAGGCAACAAAGGAGATATACCGTTCAAAACGCAGATTGTCCTGCAATGTTAGACCAAGATAGTTAAAATTTCTGACTTTTTCTATGGCCATACAGGCCATTTAAGATCAGGTAAGTATTGAATGTGTTAATAACAAGTTTAATAGCATTGCTTCAAGTCTCGATAGATTTCAAGTCATCCTTTGCATTACTAAGGGCACCTGCAGCGTCAGTAGAGCAAACAACCTAATTATCTGCATACAAAAGCAAAGTAGATCGTCGTACCCCCTTTACAATATTATTGAAGAAACTTAAAAAAAACAGAGGACCCATACGCGATCCTTTTGGAACACCAACCGACACAGGCAGAGGACGTGAGGAGTAGCCAACGAAATCAACGGCTGTCATCTGTTAACAAAATAAGATGTAATAAGCTTCAATGGATGACCTCTTATACTATACAATTTCAATTTTTATTAGAAGACGCTCATGAGGAACAGTATAAATGCTTTGGTGTAGTCAAGAAATACTGAAAAAGTGAAAGTTTTTTCTCGAAAGTTTTATGATGCAGAAATAATAGATTTAATGCAGCGTCCCGTAAAGATTTGTTGGATCTAAAACCAAATTGGAGCTCACCTAATAAGCCCTGGTCTTCAAAATATGCACGGAGACGATTTATAGATAATCCTCTCAAATATCTTAGAAAAGGTCGAGAGAATCGAAATTGGTCTATAGTTCTTTTTATCACTTGATGTTGCCAGATTTGAATATGAATATTTGAATATTTTCAAATCATCAGGGAGAATGTTTCCCAAACACAATTATTAAATATTATCTAAAACGCAAGAGAGATCTTCACCAACTTTAATAATTTAACAGGAGCAGGAGAGACCTATGAAAGTTATCACATTTCAGATCTAATATAAGTTTTCGGATATCCTCCTTGGATATAAGGAAAAAGTAAAAGGACATAGGGGTATTTTCAAATAGGTTACCATTAGAAACCGATTCATTACGGGCATAAAGCAACATCGAAAATTCAATAAAATAATTATTAAAAATATTAGCAATATTAATAGGGTCTGCAACACCACCGATATTCT
>JABUQX010077541.1:0-5000 GCA_015478945.1 Trachelipus rathkii | reverse complement strand
TGGTAAACAAATTTTTTCAAACATACTAATCTTAACTTTCTGTGATAAATCCGCCCCCTTTCCATAACTTCTCAACACTCAAAGCTCTCATTCCTTCTCCTACTATGATCTATCTCCTCCTTCATCCCTCCCCCTTACCCAAATCCATCCCTAAATATCTAAAAAATCTTACTTCTTCCAAATACTTACAACCACACCTACTCTAACCTCTCCCCCTCCTCTCTTTCCTCCTCCTCAAACACTAACACTTTACTCTTACCTGGATTTATTTTAAACCCCTTTTGTCCACACATTCTCTCAAACTCCCTCACAAATACCTCGCCTTCCGCGTTCTTCGCACTAGGGCTGTATCGTCCGCAACAGTAATCATGTTCACTTCCTTCTATCATTCTCACTCATCAGATGTCCAACGCCTCGCCTGCCGCTTTCCGTCTCGCATACATTCAGTATATAAACAATTGAATAGTCCACGGCGACATATATGATGCACCCTGCCTCAATCCTCTCATCACCCTCAAAATCTTCACTCTCTCCCCTCTTAACGACTGACGCGAATTGCTACAACACATTTCTACTCATTCCTAATCGCAAAGCTGAATCCTTTACCTTGAATTTACCCCCCTCCATGAATACAAACTCACAATTCACATGCCCTCTTCACTCTATCATAATGTCTTCCTAGAGATCTAGGTGTAACAGCGCCATACCTTCCTTTCCTCTCTATACTTTTCTTCACAAGCATCTTTAGTGTAAACACTTGATCCACACTCTTCCTCCTAAATCCTCTTGTTCCTTTTCCCCATTCCCCCCCTCCGTTAAACCTCTCACTCTCTTAATCAGTATTCTTCCATACACTTTCCCTACCACACTTAAAAGACATATACCTTTATAATTTCCACATTCCATCCTATCCCCCTTCCCCCTTATACAGGGGAACCAAACCATCCTCCCAATCCTGTGGGTACCTCACCATTCTTCAACACTCACTATATATGCGACAGCCATTCGTCCACATCCTAATTCCTCCTTTCCTTGAAGCTTTCCTTCTGCACACCATCCAGACCTGCGGACTTCCTTTTTTTCCTTTTTTCAGGGCCCTAAAATTTCCTCCTTTGTTATTTCGATCTCCCCTCCCCTCCCAATTTCACTCCCGCATCCTCAACCTCTTGCACCCTCTTCGCTCCGGCCTCCCCCACCCTCTTCATTCAATAATCCACTAAAATACTCTCTCCTGGGCCACTCTTGCCATACACCCTGCTTCACTGCCTCTAACATCGACTCCCATACTCCCTACCTTGTATATCAATCCCCAAGTCTCTTCTCTCTCCGTTTTTATTAACTTCTTTCCAGAACTCTTGCTCCCCGATTCAAAATTTTCGGTCACTTTTTCTAAACCACTCATCTTTTGCTCTTCTCTTCGTCCTCTCAACCGCCCTCTTTGCTTCCACTCTAACCCTTCTATATTTCCTCCCAGTTTTCCTCTCTCCTACTTCCCAACCATTCCACATAAGCCTCCTTTTTCCTTTTCACCACCTCCTTCACCTCCTTCACCTCCTCACTCCACCATTCACTCCCTTTCCTTCTGCTTGCACCCACCCTTTTCACTCCACATACCCTTCTAGCCTCTTCACATACTGCCTCTTTAAATCTCATCCCCCTCCACCTCTCCAATTCCCGTCCCTCTCACGTCCTCTCCACACACATACTCTCTCTAAAACTCCCCTTACACAATTCATTTGCGAACTCGGTCTCTCCCAATTTTTCCACCTTTATTATCTGGGGTCCTGCTCTCTTTCTCTCACCCGTCACGCGTACATCTCCCACCCTTATCACTAAGATAGGATCGCACTCCTCCCCCCTCAGCCGCGAGAATATAATACATCTATAAGCTACCTCTATGATCACTTCGCCACTTTACACACACATAAAATAAAACCGCCCTCACCCCCCCGTTATCGTACCTCTGGCACTTATACTTTGTTGATTTTCACTTTTTTGAACCAAGTATTCCCACTATCATTCTTCCTCAACACACACACGAGCAGCTTCTACCATTAACATTCCTCTCGCTACCCCATATGGGTCCATTATTCTTCCCCCCTCCTTCCCACTCATGCATTAAATCTCCCAATAGCAAATTTTATCATTTTACACAAAACTTTCCCCACACTTCATTCAACTCACTCCAAAATTTTCTCGTCTCCTCCTCCTCGCTCCATCACTGGTTGCATATGCACATATAAAAAACCACATTTCTCCCCGCGAAATTCACTTTTACCGAAACAGGTATCCTCTTGAACTCACTGACTGCAACAACCTTACTTATCCACACCTCTTTCTTCCTCATAACTATTCCCACCCCTTTCTCGGCCCCACTCTCTCATTCACCCTGATATCATACCTTGTATTTTCCAAACTCACTCCCTCTTTCGCCTTCAGCTAGTTTTCAGTTACCCCTACACATCCAATCCTTTTTTTCTTCATACATCTACACACTCCACTTCTCCCTCTCGTCATCTCATGTTACCCTCTCACGTTATGCCATCCCACCCTAATTACTCTCTCCTCCCCATTAGTTCCCTTCTCCCTATAAATACAGACACTCAGCTGTACGCTTTGTGGAACCCCACCTTAGGCACTCCCAACCTAAGGCCACACCCCGCTCCCAAATACCCAATAATAACAATCCACAATAGCAAGTCAATGACAACATAAAATATAAACAATATAAAATATAAAAATAAAAGGTTAAAATACACTCTCACACACTTTCATCTATTCCAACTTCCTACTTCCCTTCCTCCTTCCTCCCTTCCTTCCCCCCTTCCTTCTTCTTTCTTTAAAAAAAAAAAAAAAAAAAAAAAAAAAAATTAACCCGTTAAAACTTTATTTAAAAATCTTTATTTAATTATTTAAAATTCCTTAAAGTATAAATAAAATAACGTTTCACCAATTACCTTCGTCACCCTCAATTACTTGTTCTATAATCGCTTTAAATTAAAAAATATTTGCAGAAAATAAATACAAACAAATATTAATAAATATTAATAAATGCGGCAAACCTTACATGTACGAGTAATAACACTAACAATAAACCCTGCATACAAATAATCTTTAAAACACATCACCTCACATTTACGTTATATTCACTATATCGAATCCTACTTTATTCATAGGTAAATATTGTATAATTCTTTAAATAATTTAACCTCCTGCTAACTCGCTATTTGTATTGTTCGTAATATTTCAAACAAACCTTAGACAATTTCTATCAAAAGTAAGTCAAAAACAATAATATTAGTTTCACAGTAAATTCTTAAGCTTTGTTTATCTTTTGACTCACGCGCATATACTGTGTGTTGGCAGGTAGCAAATAGCAATTCATTGATTATATATTTAGATATATATCCTATATAGTTAGGTAGATCTATTGAGTCTATAGTGAATAGGTATATATAATTATTTATATATATATATATATATATATATTTGTTTTGAAAAATTTTTTGAAAAAAACTCGCAATAAAAGACCGAGGGAAGAAGAAGGTAATAAAACAAACCTAAGAAAATAAAATGTTTTATAAAAACATTTTATACACAATAAAACATTATAATCTGTTTTGGAAAAAGAGGTAAAATTTTATAAACAAACAGTCATAAAAATTCAAAAGGCAAAATTAGGCTACATCAGATTAGGCTAAGTCTGTCCCCCTAAGTTAGTCAAGGGTAAGCTAGTCAAGAATTATATCACATTAAGTTAGCTTTTACAATACTGATTAAATTATTGATCTTTTTTCTTTGCCATGATAATTCATATTTGATTTGAATTACATTTTCATTTTCATTAAAAGTTTTAATCATTAAATTCAAACAGCATATGGTGAAATATATATATATATATATATATATATATATATATATATTATATATTTATATATTTATATATTAATATATTATAATATATATATAATTTATATATTATTATATATATATATATATATTAATATAATATATATATATAATATATATATATATATATATTATATATATATTTATATATATATTATATAATATATATATACTATTATAATATATATATATAAATATTATATTTATATATTATATATATATAATATATATATATAATATTATATAAATTATATATATAATATATATATATATATATATATATATATAATATATATATATATAAATATTATAAATTTATATTATATATATATATATATATATATATATATATATATATATATATATATATATATATATATTTAACGTATATTTTCGATGCCACTGCAAATGATTATAAGAATTGCGGAAAAGACAAAATTATTGAAAGGAAAATCTTTAATGAAGAGTTCCATAACGTAAAAATATTGTCTATCTGAGTTAAGATTAAAAGGATTAAAAACTTTTAATATCTTCAAGCTTAAAATAGATAAAAAAAAAACTTTGAAAAGAACAGAGATTTAGAGTAAAATGACTATAGTCTTTGGTTTTAAGGTGATCAAATTTCCTCAGTCATAGACCGCCAACAGGAAAGGAATTTAAAAGAAGCTGATCAAGGCTGGGTGAAAATTTGGGAATCACCAGAAATTTAGTCAGAACTTGGTACTTTCTGGTAGAGAGGGATCCCCTTTCTTCTAAACAAATTGATTTTGTGCCCGCTTTCAGTGGAAATGACGAAATAATTTACTTCGGCAGGGTGCAGCTCTCAGAAGCATAGGTTTTGAGACTCGCAGGAGGGTTACCCTCAAGACCGTACGTCTCCTTAGTGTTGAGCTTAGAGAGAACGAGCAAAGATGACATCTTCATAAATAATCACAATGCTAGGTTAATTACTGCTCAAAACCTACAGCAGTTAGGTGCCGAGTAGACATATTATTAGTTTATAACGACGATAAAAAAATATGGTTATTTTCGTCGTCTCATTGAGAACCACTATGTTTGTCATTAACCTTAAGTATAAATAAGTTTAAAAG
>JABUQX010077540.1:35000-37283 GCA_015478945.1 Trachelipus rathkii | reverse complement strand
CAAACTACAATTAAATACAGGTCTGATTTTTGTCGTGATCTGTAGAGCCTGTTTTAGAACTGGTCTGTGAGGAATCCAGATGAATTTGTGAAAATCTTTTGGCTCAACTTCCACAGACTCGATAATGCCTTCCTTTTCAAATTATTAATCGCTTTCAGAACGAACAAATATATAGTCCTGTCTGACATATCGAAAGCTTTTCTGCAAATCCGACTTAAACTAGAAGAGGACCGAAATCGGTTTTGTTTTTTTTGGGAGGAAGATGGTAAGTTAATTACTTATCGCTACTCCACTATAATCTTTGGCTTAGCAGTCAGTCCCTACATATTAGGTGCTGTGATTCAGCATCATGCTAAGAAGTACCCAGACGATCTTTGTACCTCTCTCCTTCAAAATAATCTTTATGTTGACAATTTTATATATTCTCCTCCTCATCTGTTGAGGAACTGAAAGATATTTATCGAAAGGCCACTTTGCGCATGAGCGAAGGAGGTTTTAACTTATGTTCATGGAACACAAATTGTCCTGAACTCAAGAAATTGTTTGAAGAGGAGGGTAAAATTGTTTCTCATCAGTGTGATGAGGAAAGGGTGTTGGGATATCTATACAACACAAGTCTGGACACTCTGAGCTTAAGTGACTTTGTTCTTGGAGAAGTCTCTACAAAAAGAGAACTTCTGTCTGAAATTTCTAAGATTTTTGACCCCCTTTCTTTATACCTTCCTGTTACCGTAAGAGGTCGTCTTCTTATGAAGAAAACTTGGGAAGGTGGAAATGGGGTGGGATGACATAGTCACTCCTGAGATTAGAGATCAATGGAAGAAGTTGAGTAAGGATCTTCACTCTTTGAAAGAGATTTCTTTTAAAAGATCATCATTGGAGGTTAAAGACTCCAATGTAATCCATATATTCTGTGATGCAAGTTCTGTAGCGTACGGATTTGTTGTCTATGTTTCGTCCGAATCTGAAGGTCCTAAAATGCTATGGGCAAAGGGCAAAGTAGCACCCGCAAAAGGGAGAACTCTTCCCTGTTTGGAACTTTTATCAGTATTTCTGGCATTAAAATGTCTGCCTCAAGTACTAAGTAGTTTATCTGGAGTTAAGTTTAAAGAACTGAATATTTTTTCTGATTCCCAGATAACCCTCCATTGGATTCATAATAAAGGTATGAAGACCAAACAAGTATTTGTAAAAAATCGCGTACAAAATATTCATACAATGAGTTCAGAACTTAAAGAAAAATATTCTTTGAGTCCAAACTTCCTGTACGTTAGAACTGAAGATAATCCTGCGGATCTTCTGACAAGAGGAATATCTTTTAAAGAATTTCAAAAGAACTTGTCCTTCTGGACAAATGGACCAAAATGGCTAGCTCTGAATAAAGTTTATTGGCCTTCAACTGAGATAGAAACAGCATCGCCTGTATATGCTGTTATTCAAGGTGATAAAGAACCTCCTGTGCTAGATATATCAAGATATTCTACTTTACACAAAGTCTATCGAATAGTCTCTCTGTTATTTCAATTTGGTACAGTGAACAGAGGTGTGTCTGATAATCATGATGTGAAAGCTCGTCTTTATTGTCTGAGGACAATGCAAAGAGAATCCTTTGCAAAAGAGCTTAAATTTTTAGAAGAGGTGAAAAACAATTCATCTTTTAATGGCCAAGTCCCGGATTTGGTCAATAATTTAGACTTGTTCTTAGACGAAAATAATCTCGTCAGGAGTAAAGGACGTCTGTCTAGATGTAATTATTATGAATATGATGTGATGAATCCCATTTTATTGGCAAAAAGCCATCATTTAACCAAGTTGATAATCAGAGATGCTCATTTAAGATGCAAGCATCTGGGCATCCAGGCTACCCTTACAAATATTCGTTTACAAGGATTCTGGATCACATCTGCTCGTACCTCTATTAAAAACGTCTTGCAAGAGTGTATAATCTGCAAGAAATTTAATAATTTTGCATACAAGTACCCGCGCTTCACTAATTTTTCAAAGGCCCAAGTAAATTTATTCAGACCGTTTAAGCACGTAGGAATTGACTACACAAAGCATTGGTGGGTAAAAGTAAAGGGTTCTAGTCCTGCCCAGAAAATGTTTATCATAATCTACACTTGTTTGAATATTCGTGCGATTTATTTGGATCTTGTTGATGATATGTCATCTAAATCTTTCATACAGTCATTCCAGAGATTTGTAAATCGTTTTGGAGTCCCTGATTGTGTATACAGCGATAACGCTCGTTCATTTAGTCAGGGTACAGATTTTATAGAAACT
>JABUQX010077540.1:17500-27500 GCA_015478945.1 Trachelipus rathkii | reverse complement strand
AAGAGTAGGTTAGGAAGGTTTGGTATGTTTTTGTTTCTAGAGGAATGACTGTGTGTAGTTTAGTTTCTTTGTTCATTTCTAGTACAAAAGGTAATAGGAAGATGGGAGAAAAAAGTTGTGAATTTGTTATTTTGTTTTTGGCAAGTTGGAGTGAATTTATCACCAATTGGTGGATTTGATGTATGTTGTGTACTGTTTGTTCAATTAGATTTATTAATGCTCGGATGCTTCCCATCTGGTTTATTATATTGTGCGTAGCACTTAGACTAGTTTGAAACTCTATTAATTTCTGTAAGCTATCCCTAAAACTCATTAATGTACGAGTATTTGCCTTTAATTGTTCCTTAAGTTCAGTTATCAATAAATTTGAAGTAGAGGCATAATTACCTAAGATGTTGATTTTCTTTCGAAGTAGTTTTACCTGTTTATCTGTCGCCGTACCAAAAAGAATGTTTAGGACATCTCCTCCGAACTCGAAAGCGGCTCGTTTCTTTTTTGATCGTGCTGAGATCCAAGGTAGTTCACTCACTTCGTTCAATTTCTGGGCTAACACTTTTACTCGAATGGTCATTAGCTTGAATTCCCATTGGTGAGCTCGTTGATGTGTTGAAACATTTAGAAACATTGTCTCGAACGATGGTAAAAATGATTCTTTGACGTTGTTCACCAGTTTAGTTGTCTTGCTGATTGTTTCTTTGATGTCTGTGGGACATTCTAAGGAGATAATTAGATCGAGGTATCCTTCTATGAAGTTCACTTCTTCCAGCAGTACGATACAGAACACTAAGCCACCCCAGCGCCCCAGCTTCCGGGGCCATAAGAAACTGCTTTTTGTCTCTCCTTTGTCATTACTATGGACGCAATATAGCCCTTTGACACGCAGCTCTGACCAACTAGGACTGGATCAGAGTATATTGCGAGCACCGAAGACCTCAGTTTTCACGCAAAAAGTCACTAAGTTCAACTGATACAATATGGTTTATGATTAGCGGATATAGTTAAATATTAGCTCCACTATTTATCTTTGTTCTAACAAGCGTCGGCCTAAATTATTGCCGTCACTATCTATTAATATCACGAAGTGACAAATATGACACTAAAAAATTAAATTGTGATAGTTAAAAGCCACATATTTGCGATTTCGTTAAAACCTAAGAAAAAGGTTCTCAATGCAAACATTACGAGAAATTATGTGCTCTCACTGACCGGCAACAACGATCCAAACAATCGACTAAATGTAAGGAGTATATAACTCTCAACTAGAGAAAAATATTATGTACGATTAAGACAGTGAAACCGTCATAAGTATGCAGCTAGATGATACCTCTGCGTTCTCTTTGAGTTGGTAATTAACATAGTAGGCCGGTATCTATCACACACCTCTAGCGAGGGCAAAACCACTATACATACTAATTAGTTTACTTATTTATTTTTTGATTTTATCTAAAATATCACAAAAGTTTTTCGCAGTTTCTTTTCCATAATTTTATAATTATTTTTTTATAATTAGAAAAATTATAGCATGTCCTCACACACCCACCCCTGTTTTGAGAGTGAAATCGAGATATTTATAATGTTTCTTAATAATATTAACAATAAAAAAAATGAGCTAAAAATACACGAATTATTCTATGTCAAGACTATAACTGTATATTGAGGAAGAGAGTTATAATACTTTAAATCTAAAATATTAATCACAAAAGAATAGAATAGTACTAACATCTATCTAAAAGTTAGGCGGACGTTCAGCGTAAGACATAATTGAGGATGCGCACTAACTACACTCCAGAACGTTAACATGAAAGACTATGAAGTAACGTAGTAGATCACTATAGCACTAAGAATAAAAAGCCATACGGGCTATGCGTATATCCAATCTAAAGTTTTTTCTTAATCCACGCACGTAAAATCACCTAATTACTCTTAAGAGAAATCTTTTATTCTAAAAACTAAAGAGTTTTTTTTTTCCTTAACTTAAGAAAATATATACTAATATACACAATAGAATAAATTGGGTATGTAATTTAGTAAGTCATGGAGGTATAAGAAAAGTTATGAATGTCATGGTAGTAGACTGTGTATGAGTACAAATTCTCGAAGTAGTGTGAACAGGCTGATAGGAATGGTAGTGATATACTAGGTGAGTCGATCCTAGATAGTAGTCTCTGTGTTGTACATTTGATAGACCTCTGAGGTCGAGTATGTTATGAGGAGACCAGTGTTATATTAACTATTACCTAGGTTTAGTACATGCTACGTAAAACACGAAGATGAGGAGCGCCGATGAGTATAGAATTCACTGGGACCACACAGTTTAAAAAGACAGAAAGTATATAGTGAGTACGTGATGAGAGAGGATTGAAGAATCTTGCTTACTTGTCAGACTCTCATCTGCAGAGCGGAAAATTACCGATGGAGGGGGCGTCGATTTCAAATACAACGTGGAAATGAGAGATTAGGCTGGCCACTGCGCTTTGATCTCTCAGGGAGAGTATGTTCAGGAAAGAGTTATTCACTCGTGGGGGAGAGAATGAGAAGTCTTAGAGGATGCACTCGAGATATCCACCATAGAGAGCTCGACAAAAAAGATGTGATGTTTATATTACCTCTCGCCTATAGCAAGAATGAGGCGGACATGGGCATCCTATGAGAGAATTTATCAAAATTGAGCAACAAGGTTCAACTCAGTAAAATATCCTGTGCCCTGAAATCTCACGAGAGAGGGATAGTAAAGAATATAGCATGACTACAAGATTCATATAAATTCTCCGAAAATACACGACATAGGCTATAAGAAGGGAGAAGTTGCACTCTAAGGAAGTCAACTTTGGATAGCTGGAAAACATGAGCAAAAAATTCACACTGTGCTGCGAGTGTATCTCTTTCCTGCACAACTAAAACAACACTGAAATAAGATCCTCTCCATAATTAGTATTGTACACGAAAACCTCAGTTCAACAGCAGCTACTAGAAACCTGTCGTATTCACTACGACCGGGGGTATCACTAATTGGTTCACATCCCTAACTGGAAACACACACACCACACTTCACACCCACACGAGCAGAGGAGGGTGACGAAGTGAGTTGTCTCCCAATAGGAGTGGTTTGATTTGCACACTAGGCGGAGGCATGGGGACTGACAACCTGAATTAACTGAGCCAAGAGAGTATTATGTGTTCCACACTCACTGCGTCGGCCATAGAAAAATAAGGTAGGACGGAATGACTCGAGGAAGAGAAGACTTCGTATTCATAGCTGAGCTGACGTAGATCGCAGCTGAAGTGGGAAATAGCTGTGGTCCGCAAATCTGAGATTCGTAGATAGCACGTATGGCGATAGTAGAATTAAAAATGTGCGCACGTTACCGGGAATTATTTGTATGCAGCATGGGAAGTTATTTGGAAAAGAATATCGGGAAGACATCTCTATCTGTCGGGAGGAGGAATGGATCCTACTATAACTCTTCTGCATTCACAAATCATCACTTATCATTCTCGAGAAGTAAGGAACTCACTATGAGAGGAACTTCCATTAGAGTGTTCTTCACTCCTAAAAGTTATCTATATCACCTTTTTTCTCTATTGGGAGAGGCTTAACATTTTTTCTAACTGCATGGGTAGGATGTCCATACTTACATCGTATTCATATAAAGTACAAACTGTGACTCACGGTGATACTTTTCTGGCAAGGAATCAACCTTAGCGAGATCCACATAGGACGGGAATGTTTCGTGCCTGAAGCTTAAACAGATTACACCATTAATGTAGTTTATTGCTCCTCGATTAATACATCTGTGAGATACAAATGAATGGTCCTTCAAAGGATATATGGAACATAAACTTCGAAACTATTGATAGATGACTTTTCTAAAGCAACAAACCTTATAAATGTATAGAGATTAATCTCCCTATTTTGAAACTTACGGTTAGTCATTGGCCTTCTTATGCTGTTAGATACCAAAAGTAGTCACTTTGTGGTTTCACCAGCTCTAGCTTACTCTCTTTAGCCAAATCTCTAATGAATAATACGATTCCTTATACTACACTTAAATGACGTGTAATCTACTTATCAATTGGAGAATGGAAATTTCTAATTTCTCTGTCTCTATTTAAACAACTAGGTTGTAAATTACATAATCACGGCATCTCATACGGGACTACTTTTACGTAAACCGATTCGTAAAAGAAAGTGGTATAGTTAGCAAAGATCCTATTAGATCGAATTATTAACGAGCGGAATTGGATAGACGTATTGTAGTGACAAGAATAAAGGTTATTTGCATTACCCTATTAGTCTCGTGGATATATTACTGTATTCACGTTATAGATGTATCGACAAAAAAAGAAGATTCAAATATCAGAGACATGGTAATATCCCTCCACGGAACACACCGATTTTGAGGGTTTGTATTAGGCAAAATACTATCTAACCTTCTTATAAGGTATCGCTCCACTCCTTACACAAAGTCCTTAAATACTGGCATGGTTGTTAGAATTCAAAGTGCAATTGATTGCCGACACGACACGAAGAGTTCGCGGAAGCGCAAACAGAATACAAACCGGAGAAGCAACGTACTGGAGAACCGGACAGAGATACTGGAGAAAAAGGTTATCTACATAATCACCTACTCTTTTCCAGCAGCGACTCTGGGCAAATTTCTTGAACTGTCACTAGGTATTATACAATGGTACTAAAATTCGAGAAGATATCGCAGTTAAATGAACTAATACAGCGAAACACTAAAGAATGTATTTGGCATCTACTGACTCACGGGATGCTAAAACAGTAGTTTTCTCACAAGTGCTGTTACAAACATGAACGCAGCAGAAAATGGGATGCTATATGGCATAAGGGCCAATCTATTAATCTCTGCTGTTATGCGGCTTCGGCCTATTATTTTTCAGTTGCACACGAACGATAGTCCATCGTAATTTGAAAACTACACAATAACTCTATTCAAACAATAAGCTTTGGATTAGGATGGGAGGAAAAACATAACTTTATCCATCCAACCACTTTCACTTTTACTTCTGAGTGCACCTCACCGAGCCCACTTGAACTAGCCCAGCGAAATAGCGTTAGGCAGTGGTCAAATCAATAACGAGATAAGATTACATACTGTCAGAGAACTTGATTATAACAATTTTGGGTTCTAGGTTATGTGTTGAGCGTTAGTACAGTAAATACCTTTGGAAAGAATGAATATTGTGGAAAGTATGTTATCGAGGGTATCTCCTTTGCCCCATAAAAAAATTAACTAAATTTGCCAAACTCATAGAGGAACAATTCTTGCTCTCTTATGAGAAATTTTACTATCAGAACTTAAGACAAAAACTGAGTTCGGAGTAGATATATAAACGGTAATTTTCCGTTCTTATTCCACACTTCGGATAGAAATAAATACTATGTGGCCGGATGTCTAATCAGATAATCCGGTGCGACATTGTGCTTTCCTTTTTTGTTACACTATGGTGGGGGAAAAACTGTTAACAAATAAGTTCCATCTAGCCAAGCGGCCAGTTTGTTGGTTATTACGAAAGATGAAACATAGAGGTTGGTTATCGGTGATAATGGTCACCTTATAACCGAACACGGTGTTTTTAAACTTCTGCAAGCAAAACACTACGGCTAAACATTCCTTCTCTATCGTATCATAATTCCTCTCACTTCCTCTGAGGACGCGTGAAACAAAAGAAAGAGGTTTCTCTTTCCCATCATCTGTTAATTGGTACAACACGCCCCCGATTCCGTAATCGCAAGCGTCTGTATTCACGAAGAATTCCTTGCTATAATTAGGGAAAGTTAGCTGCGGCTGCACCACCAACTTATCTTTCAAAGTGTCAAAAGCCTGTTGTTGCTTTTCCGTCCACACAAAAGGAACATTTTTCTTTATCAGATCGTATAAAGGTTGTGCTACTACTGCGAAATCCTTTATTAAAAAGCGAAAGTATGAGAAGAACCCTAATAAACTCTGTGTTTCCTTCACGTTCGTCGGAGGAACAAAACTTTTCATAGTTTCTACTTTTACAGGATCTGGACTAATTCCATCTCTACCTATCTTAAACCCTAAATACAAAACTGAGGTTTGTAAGAAGTTACATTTCGTCAATTTTACTTTCAACTTGTTTTCTCTAAAGGCTGTGAAGACTTTTCTTAGATTTTCGAAGTGCTGAGGGACATCTTTACCTAGGACAAGTACGTCATCGAGATAGACTTGTGCGATGGGTCCTAGGAGATGGCTTAAGGCGACGACCATGGCTCTAGCGAATGAGGATGGGGCATTTTTGTGCCCAAATGTGAGGCGAGTGGGGCAAAAGAGGCCTTTTCTGGTCCTAAATGCCATCAGCTTCTGTGTCTCCTCTTCTATTTCAAGGGCGTTATACGCGTCCAATAAATCTATACTGGTATATACCGTGTTTCCCCCTAGGGATGTGAATATTTCCTCAATTGAAGGCAGGGGAAAGACGTCCTGAATGCTAAAAGAATTAAGATATCGGTAATCGATGCAAATACGAGGTTTCGAGCTGTTCTTCTTTGCAACGACTAGCAGGGGGGATGAATGAGGGCTATAGCATGCCTTTATATATCCCTTTTTCAGTGCTGCGTCTGTGTAATCATCTATATCTTGCAGATAACGATGAGGTAATCTATATTGTTTTCTGAAAATAACCTTAGGAGCGTCAGGTAATAACTCAATCTCGAACTTCTGTATCGGACAGATAGGAACGGAATCATCATCAAGTGCCAGTACATCGTGGTACTCCATTAGTAACTTAAGTAAATCTTCCAAATACTCTGGCTTCTCGAGCACACAATTTTCGGCATCTTCTCTTGACATCTTCTCTTCAATAATTTCCTTGTACACTTGTCGTAGCTCAGTCTTCGTAAGACCTTTTGAGCATGTGGCCACATTAGCCGAAACTATTCTCTGGTGCCCTTTTTTATCTGTGCTTCTTTCAATTTGTTCGCTAATTATCGGATAGCCTTCTCCTATACGTGCATCTTTTCTCAAATGGACTTGTTGGGTACTCAGATTTATGTAGCTGAGGATAACTGTATTATCCCTCACAGGACTGACTGTGTTAGCTAAGTACAGTGGTCCCATGTTAAAAGCTGGTGTCATTATACACTTTCGCTCCAGCTCAAAATCTTCTTGAGTTTCCGGCCTAAGTCTCAAATATCCACTTGATTGACGGGGTAGAATAGTGTCTTCTATCACTCTTAACTCAATCTTTATTCTCTCATCTAACACCAAATGACCATCTTCGTTATGGTCGGGTCTCGGTTGAGACTGTAACTTTCTCGGTTGACTCGAACTTTCTTTCGTATCTGAAGGGGTGTGCTTGAGTTTGGATCTGGCCCCTCTGGGATCAGTGCTGTGATGAGTGAGGAGTGGGTTCATGACGTCCACTCTGTCCCTTTTCATCTTGTCTGTCTCCACATGAGCTTCTCCGTTCAAAGCGACTTTCCTTCCTCTTTCTTCATTCTTGGGCATCGGTTGCCCATGCGTAATTCGAGTTGATTCATTTTTGGGCATCGGTTGCCCACGCGTAATTCGAGTTGATAAGGCTGTCCCTCCCTTTTGGGACTCAAACTGATCGGTCTCCCTCTTCGGTGGAAGATGCTTGTCCGCAGTGGATGCGGGTTTTACTGACAGTGCGGCCTTCCGATAGGAAAATTGCTTACCCACGCCGGGTGCGGGGTTTACGGACGGTGCGGCCTTTCGGTAGGAAAAATGCTTACCCACTTCGGGTGTGGGGTTTACTGACAGTGCGGCCTTCCGATAGGAAAAATGCTTGTCCACGTTAAGCGCGGAATTAATCTTAGAAGTTCGGTTAACTTTCTTTCCCTTAGGCACTCGTGGCTGGGGCGGATGCTTTTTACACAACTTTGGGTCTCTTACTCGTTCAAGACTCCCATCAGAACATCCTCTAACTAGATAGATTCCTTGTCGGGCAAAGATTGGAATGTCTATTTCTCCTCCCTCATTTATAGACATCTTTTCGGAAAAGAGGTTCAAAGTTATGGGCAAATTAGACAATATATTGCTACCTAAAAGTATCTCCCAATCAGGCTCTTTCTTTATATCGCTTACTTGAAAAGTAGTGAGGTAACGTCTCTCATGCATGCGAAGATACAACTGTACTTCCCCTCTTAATACCGTGGGTTTATTGTCGACCCCTTGGACTATCAAATCAGTCTTGTGGAGGGGTACTTTGAAATTTCCCTCTCTCTCCAGCTCCTTTAGCCTCCGGGGCGTTATGAGACTGACCGATGATCCTGTATCAACGAGCACACATGCTTTGGCCTCCTTACTACTCACGGTAGGGGCCAAATGGACATTCGCGTAAAAATGTCTTCCTAATTTGAAAGATGATTTTACGACTTCTTCTCTCTCTTTTCTAGCTGCCCATCTCTTTTCTCTCTTCCTAAATTTCCGCTTTACTCGGATCCTCTCCTTGCCACTATCCGAAAATCCTCCTCCATCCTTTCTCCTGGATGGGAAAATTCTCCCTCTAAAAATCTATCTCCTTCTAAATATCTATCTCCTTCTTCTTCGTTCTCCTCAAATCTTCTTTGTGTACTTTCTGCCACATACACTCTTGTGTTCTTCTTCTCTTTCCCATCGGTGGGTCTATACCCTTCATTTCTTTTGGGAAAGGTCCTAGGCCCTCGCCTATCCGAGTTATAGGTCTCTGGCCTCTTAGCTTTCAACCCTCTTTCCATATCCGCTCTACTATTGTAAGGATTGAAATTTACGTTGGCTTCGGGGTTAGGTCTCCATGGTGGGGCTCCCTTACAGCTAGCCTGCGAGCCTCTTCGATGATAAGCTCGACAGATTCTGCAGAATGGTGTTTCCCAGCGGCAAGCCTGGGAAGAGTGTCCCACCTGTTCACATAAGTAACAGATATAGTGCTCTTTTATTTCCTGTGCGGTCATCCTCTTAAAAAGCCTCCATATCTGGGTGGACCATAACCCGATTTCGTTTCTTCTCTTTTCTTTTGAAAAGTATTACTCGGTTTTACCTCTTCTCTCCTCCTTTGAGGAGTGTAACTGGGTCTCACCTCCTCCCTTCCCTTATCCTCATCACCTAGGCTTAGAAATGGCCCCTATTGTTCCTGTTACGAATTAAATTAACTCCAAACCTCTGCTCTATTTTCGATCCTCTTTAGCTAAAAACCACTGGTAGTGCGGAATTCAGTGGCCTTCTATTTCATCTTTTAATAAAGCTCCATGAGAAATGTGAGACAACTTTTCTATCAATTCATTTAAGCTCATCTCTGTATCGAATACTCTAAGGATTTTTTCTTTTAATCTTTCTCCATCTCTCCTCTCATTTATGTTTTGAATGATCTTCCCTGTAACCAATAGGTTTATCTGCCTTGAGTTGAGTTGAACATTGCTTTGTCATCCAGATCGTGAAGGCGGCTCTGATACTTCGTTAACCGTTCTTTTAATTCTAACACAAAATCAGTGAAGATTGAATCTCTCTCCCTTCGGTATTCTAAAAATTCCAACATTAAGTCGAAAATGGTTTTCTTATCTTCCGGTTGTAAGAAAGTTTTTAACTGGGCGAGAAAGTCTTCTAATCTGGTAAATTTTGAGAAGGAGTTATCTCTAAGAACGTATTTTCTAGCCTCGCTGTTCTGATCGGATGATATGGCAGACTTTGCAAAAGTAATCTTTTGACTTTCAGTTAATGCACCTAAAGCGCTTAGTTTTTCATTCAAGGAAACGATGAAGTCGTGATATAAAATTCCCTTCCACATTCTCGTTTTAAGATGTTTGCCAAATAATTTCAGATTTTCGGGAACCTCAGGAAAAGCGGTGTTAAACAGATTAGTTGGGTAATATGGAACTCCAATTGGTTGTGGAGGCAGGTAGGAATACCCTTGCCATGCTCCTGGGTAAGGATGAGGTTGGTTAGGCATGGTGTAATTACCAGGTGGCACACCTGTATAATAAAGAGGTTGGGGCATCGTCCCCGTTGGTAAAAAC
>JABUQX010077540.1:12500-15000 GCA_015478945.1 Trachelipus rathkii | reverse complement strand
TATACCAGATATCTCATTCTATACATACAAAACTTTCATTTTTATAATATGTATAATATATTATATATATATATGATATATAATTAATGGTATTAGATGTGATGAAATCTTTGTTTGATCACATCTAAATTCTTACTTATGCATCTCTCAATGCCGTCGAATAAGTAGAGGCTACTGAGTCGTGGGGCTTCGGTCCGGGGTTCGGACCCTTGAAACGTCATCTGACCAAATTGCATCTCGGAAGTAACGGAACGGGATATCCTGACATCAGTGCCACTATAAGGTATCTCTTCTCCAATGGTTAATTACGACTCGGCACACAGGGCAAGAATGAGTCTTCTTTAACAAATATTTATTTGCTACAATCGTAGACTTTTAACGCCACTTATGAAACACGGCCAAACTCAGCCTGGAAAACGTATTACATAAAGAATTGCTAGAGACATATAATGGGGTAATATAAAAATGTGGTTAGTATCAAATTCATTAACCATATAATTTTCGTAATGTTAACATTTCGGAACACATTTAAATATTTTTATATTTTTATATAGCCATATGCATTTTAATCTTGTACTTTCAAATATATATATAAAAATATTATTAGTAAGAAATTATTTTTTAAACTCTTTTCCCGTTAAATTAAACATAAGTGTTTCTTACCTCTACTTATTTTAAAACTCTTTCCTTACAAACAAAGGTGGAATTCTCTCATTTCTAAACGGCTACGAGAGACTGTTTCCTCCAGCATAAAAACATAGGTATAAAATAGCTGTAAAATTTTAGACTCAATACATACATATATATAATTATATGGCCAATATAATTATATAATAGACAATATTATATATACATATATATTCTTATATATATATGAAACTATATATATATATATATATATATATATATATATATATATATATATATATATATATATATATATATATATATATATATATATATATATATATATATATATATATTACTTATATTTATATATATATATATATGTGGTGAATTTTGCTGCCAAATTCACTAAGCACGTTATATCCATGACTGTTCAAACTATCACTCACACAAGAAAAATAGTAGGTATATATATATATATATATATATATATATATATATATATATATATATATATATATATATATATATATATATATATATATATATATATATATATATATATATATATATATATATATATATATATATATATATATATATATATATATATATATATATATATATATATATATATATGAATCATAGGGCTCCTATAGGTATGCATTTATATCACAGGCACTAAAACATCTCAATAGCTTGAATAGTCACGGGGAACTAAAGGCGGGCTCTTGTAACTGAAAAGAGGCGGCCAGCGCCCAGCTCAGATACAAGGTCGGTCTTGTAACTATTGCGTTGCTTTGAAAGCGAAGGGAAGTTTAAGGTATGACGCATTCTAATTGTTTCGTGAATGCATACCTTACCAAATATGGTATGCATTTGAATTAAAACAAGTACTGCAAGGCAAGTACCATATATATATATATATATATATATATATATATATATATATATATATATATATATATATATATATATATATATATATATATATATATATGTAAATATAAATATAAATATATATAAACTATATATATCTTTCTCTTATTTATATATATATATATATATATATATATATATATATATATATATATATATATATATATATATATATATATATATATATATATATATATATATATATATTTTTTTTTTTATATATAATATATATATATATATTGTAAATACAAATATATATAATATATATATATATATATATATATATATATATATATATATATATATATATATATATATATATATATATATATATATATATATATATATATATATATATATATATATATATATATATATATATATATATATATATATATATTTTTTTGATAAATCAAGTTTAACAATAAAACTCAAATTAAAAATAAGCAAATTAAATAATAATCAACTTAAAAATAAACTTTCATCAAATATGAAAATTATAATAAAATTAATAATAGGGAACAAAAAAATTTCATTAAAAACATTCATTTCGGGCTTTGAAGAAATGTCATTTCTATTTTTGATACATCAAAATTAAGGCTGTTTGATGTCAGAGCATAATGGATACCATCTTTGGTTTAAACTTATGAAAATGGGAAAATTATTTTTTACAAAGATAGGTTTTTCAAATGGCAGTAGCATTTTTTCACTTCCTCATATGCAGTTTTGAAAGACTGCAGCTTTTGATCTCTAAAAAACTGACTCTGCTTACAATTCAAAAATTCAATGCATCAGATAGAAGTTCAAAGAGTGCCCCTACCAGTGCTCCAGGCTCTTCTGGCACATCAACAATTTCACGTTTGTGGGATTCACAATATCCACCTGACAGTATGTGAATCAAACTCAGGAAAATAATTAGAGAACCACTTTCTGA
>JABUQX010077540.1:0-2500 GCA_015478945.1 Trachelipus rathkii | reverse complement strand
CATCATCATCATGTCCTCTTGGGAATAATAGGAGTTGTAGGACACCTTCCTCCTCTTCCATGTTCTGGGCAAATATATATATATATATATATATATATATATATATATATATATATATATATATATATATATATATTTATATATCTTATATATAATATATATAAATATAATATATATTTATAAATGAAAAATTATATATATATATATATATAATATATATATATATATAATAATATTATATATATAGATTATATATATATATATATATAATATATATATATATATATATATATATATATAATATATAATAATAAATATATATAATATATTATATATATATATATATATATATATATATATATAATATTTATTCTTATTTATTTATTTCTTTATTAATATTTTTAAATAATTTTAGAATTAAAATATAAGAAATAATAATTTTATATATCTTTAATATATATATTATATATATATATATATATATATATATATATATATATATATATATATATATATATATATAATATCATATATATATATATATATATATATATATTATATATATTATATATATATATATAATTATTTATATATATTATATATATTATATATATATATATATATATATATATATATTAATATATATATTTTATTAAGTAACAAACCATGCAAGGGGGTATTGATTCTTATTGTAGTGTTATGGTCTTGGTGAATAATCTGGAACATGGCATAGTGACAAGAAAGAATGCTTGAGGATTTTGCGCTTCCTTCCGGACCCTAGCACTAAGTATGTGCATTGACCCATATGAATTCTTTTAACCTCATTTTTCAAATTATTTATATCTTCAATCTCCTCCTCCCAGCAATTTCTATTTTTTTTTTTTAATTCCCACCCATACAGGTCCCTTTAAATGTATGTAAGGTTGTCCTCCCTTTTTTTCTCCCGTCACAGACCGCTTGGCTATCTGATGCCTCTTCCCGCATGGGCCTTCAGCTCACTTCGCACTTTGTTCCCATGGATGAGGGTACATGAGAAACACCAGTCTTTTACCACTCCTTTGACCAGGCGGCCAATTATAGAGAACCCGAGCCTTAGCTAACCACTGAGGAGGCTTTTGGTGTAAAATCTCATGCTCTACATGAAGATATAAGGTACCATGTGGTACGCGCTGGGTAAACCGATATAGAGTTCCGGGAGGATCTTCACAAGCACATCCACAGTCTACTCCTAAGGTGGGGTGCAGGAGGTTTGTGTGGTCTATGACCTGTAACCTGTTGTGGGGAGAAGGATTCACCCTGCCTTGTGAAAATGTACACTTTCCAGTCTGTCCTGTTATTTACTTTTGTTTCATTTGTTTTATTGTTATACCTGCTCATTTATGGAGATGAAGTTTGTTGTTTAATTTTTTTTTATGGAAAATTTTGTTAAACAAACGTTATTAAATGAAGAAGAGAATAATAATAATTACCATCCATCGGGGCCCAGCCTGACCTCACCTCAGTCCCTACTACTTCTAGGCCACAGGTATTTCCACTTTTCTTCCTTACTACAATATCCTGAGGGTCTTTTGCATAACCTCAGCGATTCATCAACTGGTATGCCCCTAACACCCCAGATGGCCAAATGGTTATGGCAGTCCCCCAAAGGTGCCCCACATCAAAGTCGTCTCATTCGTTTACGCTCCATATGCTTGCTTCCCCTCCGGGAATGACAGCTGATACATTACTCCCTATTTATTATATATTGCAATCCACTACCTCAAAGCTCTCACTGAGCAAAGAACCATTCCTCTTAGCAATGCACTTGAAAAAAGGTTTAGGAGTTGAAGACCCCCCAGTCACATTAATGAGAAATGGGTTCCTACTCATTCAAGCTACTACCCGGAATCAAAGTTCTATTTTATCCTTAACGTCTCTCGGAAACATATCAAAGGCTATTATTTATTCTTTAGAAACAAAGACAAGAGATACTGCTGTCATTTTGAGATCTCAGCAGAAAGATTTTCCCCGTTACATTATAGATTTTCCCCTGTCTGGAACTCGCCTGACCAACCCCAAATCCTCAATTACCTGCTGACTTCATTTAGTACCCTTATCCATCTTCAAAGGTGAAAATAGGGTTTATCCCCAACCCATATGTTGCTTTAAATGCAATGGTTTGTTCATTCACAGAAAATACTGTAGGGGGATGCATTACATAGCCTCATCCTGCCGGAGAAATTATTTAACGTTGCCCTGTGAAAATGCACCAACACAGGAAAAACAAGTGTGGAAGGACCCCCACAGTGTTTCTTCCTTTAATGCTGTCTTCCTGTTTGAACAAGGTTTTTGGAAAATTGTACCATACAAAAAATTGAGCAGGAAGAGAATTTGACATTCACATGGCAGCATAAAGACAATTATCCACAAGACAAGGGCATATCTTATAACTACAATTGCAGCAGCCCCCCTGCCTCCGCGTGTTAATCCACCGACACAACTCCATTCCAGTAGAACTCTT
>JABUQX010077539.1:17500-38497 GCA_015478945.1 Trachelipus rathkii | reverse complement strand
TTTCATTTTCATTATACTTAACATAAAAGTATTTGTATACCTCTTAAACATATTGATAATTACTGTATTTTAATGTACTAAATATTACTCTCCTAAAAAGACTTGATAATATAATGGAAAATGATGTAATTTAAATAACAAAAATATAAAATTTTGTTCAATTTGGTGTTTTAATTTTTTTAAAAAAACCACAGTCTTTTTTTTTTAAAAAATATGGAAACACGTTTTTTTTTTTAATCCCAACCCTACTTATATATATTATATATAATACTAATATGTATAATATATATATATATTTTTAAAATTATTAACGTATAGCTACGAAAATATAATATTTTATTTGATTGAATATATTTTATTAGCAACTTATATTATTATTATAATTATATATATAATATATATAATTATATAGTATATTACATATTATATAATAATTATATTATATTATAATATAATTATTTATATCATTATATATTATATATTATTATATATATATAATTATAAAATATATATATATAAATATTTATAATTATTATATTATTTTTAAATACATTTAAAAAAAAATCCACTTCTTAACTAAAAGCATTCAAAACAACCTATGTGGATTGAAGTAAAAATATTTCTTAAATATTTTAAAAATATCACCTATCATACTACTACTACTAATAATAATAATTAAAGGAAAAAAAATAATAAAATAGAACATAAATAATAATAAAAATATAGTAATAAATAATAAAATAATTATATAATGTACAATAATAATAATAATTAATTATAAATAATAAATAATAAATAATAATATAATAATAATAATAATGACAACAATAATACCAAATAAATGAATATATTATAATATATCAATAATAATAATAATAAATAATAATATATTATTAATAATAATAATAAAAAATAAATTTTTATTAGATATATTTAGAGACTTATATAACTGTTTTATAGAATTTTAAATAGTATTAGCACAATTTAAACATATTACAATTTTCCAGTTTTCTGAAAGTTTCATTTGAAAAATAAGGACACGCTCAAAAACCTGCATAACACTTTTCAAGAACTTCTAATAATATATAATTAATTATATAATAATATAATAATAATAACTCATCACACATATCCACAAACTTCTTTCTAACCCTGAAACTATGTTGTAAGTGAATAAAATTCAATCAGTACAGGAATAATATCGTACATCTTCAAGTTAATTCACTAAAAGATTTATCCTTAGTTACCTTTTAGGATCTCAATGATTTATATTCTCATAAATAGAATCAATAAATTCTAAAGTTATTTAATAAATTGCAATTACTTGTAAACTAATTGTATTTTGCTTTTATGAATTTGAATATATATAATATATATATATATATATATATATATATATCAATTTTATATTATGATATATAATAATTTATTTTAATAAATTTATTTACTATTAATTTAATAATAGATCTATATTCTATATTATACCATTTATAGTCTATGATATATAATATATATATAATATATATATATATATATATATATATATATAATATATAATATATAGTCTATTATATATCATGAATTTTGTGAGTACAACTTAGAAAATTGCTTCATACACGGCGAGGATTTGCTCCGCTTGAGCAATTTATACAATAAAAAACATTTCAGAAGCTTTTAGCCTAGTTTCACTTGTCACGATTAGTTTTTCTTTATAAATATTCTCCATCAAATAAAGATTTGGACCAAGAAACATATACCATTAGCCAGCATTTGAACTACATTAAGCAGATGATTTACAGAATAGACAACAAATTATTGAATAGAATTAGCAAGTGATTGATAATTTTTGGATCGGTACTCTTTCTGGGTTTTTTTCAAAGGAGTAAAAAAAAAAAATGATTACACCAAAGTCTTTTAGGGGGAAAATCAAGAAGCAAGAGCTATAATCGCGGTAAGTATTAAGAATCTTCGCCAATTCATTTACAACCGCAATATATTGGTACTTAATAATATAAATAATAAGTATAATGAAAATATTCCAATAATAATAATAATAATAATAATAAAATAATAATAATTAAAAAATTAATAATAATAGCCTGAGCGTGTCAGCAATTTCGAAAATGAGTTAATAAATCAAAATAGCCTATATATAGTATACTAATATATATATATAATATAAGCGTTACTATATATATATATATTTTTAATAATATATTCTAACTATACACTATATATATATATAGATATACCTTATAATAATATATATATATATATACATACAATATATAATTATATTATAATATACAGCCTATATAAAATTAAATATAATATAATAAATATAATTATAATAAATAAATAATAAATACTATATATAAGATAATAATATATATATATACTGATCGAATATATTATATACTACTATAATATATATATATATAGTGATTGAGGAAATGAAGTGAACAGTTTGACACAGATAATTATTTGAAAGTTGACGCTGAACTGAACATTCGGTTCAATTCAATCTCGTATCTAATGACTCTCTCTCTCTCTCTCTTCTCATCATCCTCTCTCTCTCTCATCTCTCACTCTCTCTCTCTCTCTCTCTCTCTCCTTACTCTCTCTCTCTCTTCTCTCTCATCTTCTCCTCCTCTCCTCTCTCTCTCTCTTCTCCTCTCTCTCTCTCTCTCTCTCTCTCTCTCTCTTCTCTCTCTCCTTCTCTCTTCTCTCTCTTCTCTCTCCTCTCTCATCTCTCTCTCTCTACTCTTCTCTTCAATCTCTCTCTCTCTCTCCTCTCCCTCTCTACCTGCTCTCTCGCTGCTCTTCTCATACTCACTCCTCTCTCTCAATCATACATCTCCCTCTCTCTCCTCTCTCCTCCTCTCGCTCTCTCATTCCTTACCCTCTACTCTCTCTCTCTACCATGCTCTCTCTCTCTCTCTCTCTCTCTCCCTCTCTCTCGCTCACTCAACCTCATCATCTCTTACTCTCTCTCTCTCTCAGTCCCTCTCTCTCTCTCTCTCTCTCGTTCTGCCTCTCCTCTCTCTCTCTCTCTCTCTCTCTCTCTCTCTCTCTCTCTCTCTCTCTCTCTCTCTCTCTCTCTCTCTACTCTCTTCTCTCTCCTCTCTCTCTCTCTTCTCTCTCTCTCTCTCTCTCTCTCTCTCTCTCTCTCTCCTCTCTCTCTCTCTCTCTCTCTCTCTCTCTCTCTCTCTCTCTCTCTCATCTCTCTCTTCTCTCTCTCTCTCTCTCTCTCTCTCTCTCTCTCTCTCTCTCTCTCTTCTCTCTCTCTCTCTCTCTCTCTCCTCTCTCTCCTCTCTCTCTCTCTCGCCTCTCTCTTCTCTCTCTCTCTCTCTGCTCTCTCTCTCTCTCTCTCTCTCTCTCCTTCTCTCTCTCTCTCTCTCTCCTCTCTCCTCTCTCTCTCTCTCTTCTCTCTCTCTCTCTTCTCTCTCTCTCTCTCTCTCTCTCTCCTCTCTCTCTCGCTCCCTCTCTCTCTCTCTCTCTCTCTCTCTCTCTCTCTCATCTCCTCTCTCCTCATCTCCTCTCCTCTCCTCTCTCTCTCTCTCCAATATGGATATGACAAGATGCCAGATACTTCTAGCGCGACTCCACTTGTTAATCAGACTGGTTTTCTGTAGAGTGTGTAAGGTGTAGCAGGAGTTTCGGTTCCAGCCGGAAGTTCGAGCTGGAACTTTTCCAAGGTTCTGGAAAGTTACTAGGTTCCGGCCCGGAAACTTAAGAGTTTCTGGTTCGTAGATCCTAATAATAGTATAGTAGGTATAACGGTTATATATATTATATACTATATATCATATATATAATATTATATTAGTATATATATATATATATTATATATATATAATATATTATATACTATATATATATAATATGCTCTTATATCAGGGGTGGCCAACCGTGGCGCATGCGCCCAAACGGTCGGCGCATTGGATGGTTATGAGTGGCGCCATGCTAACGAGCTACTTTTTGTGGATTTTATATTTAACTGGGCTACGTCAGCCTATTTCTCTTACGAATTTATTTATTGAAAACTAAAAATTCATTTCTAATTTAAAAGAAAATTTTTTTAAATCTGGCAAGATATAAGGAAGTATGTAACAAATATCGCAATGTTTATAGCAAGTTCATCAGGAAAACCGTTTTGCATTGTTTGTGAAAGTACTCTTTCATATAATTACGAAGACATTGATTTAATAGATACTATAAAAAACACAGCATCAGGACTAACATTAGAAGAAAAAAACTGTTTTGAAGCTTTTTAGGAAGCTATTGCGAGGAATTAGTTACATATTGACTAAGAAAAAGGAAAGATCAGAAAAAAAGAACCAAAAATATATTTGCTAAAGTAGGTTGTGTGAAGACTTGGCGATACCAGGAAGTGCGTCATATGAAATTGCAAAAAAATCGCATTGGCGAAAAAAAAAAACTCTTTTCTGGCGGGGAATTAAATTGTTAAACCTTGTCTCCAAATATTTGAATGACATCTTGGTAATAAACGGTAATTTGAAAGAGGATAAGCAGATACGAAAAGAGCAAATATTATCAAGGGCGAGACAGTTATGAGATCGTTATCGTAGACATTACTCTTCAGGATGCTACTCTTCTCAGCAACTGGAAGAACCTTGTCCATTCTTTGCTACTTTCTTTCTACTAGACTTTTGTGCAGAAATCAACGGAAATATGTACAGTAATGAGTGAGCATTAATGCATTCATAAGAGGAAATCAGATTGATAATATTTTAATGTCTTTGAAGAACTTGCCAGTCTGGAGTCAATTGCATGTTTAAAACACAGAGCGATTCAGACATATTTTGTGAAAAAGGAAAAATTCCACCTATTATGCCATAAGAGGGGGGAAGAAAAAAAAAAATTCTAAAAAAGAATAATTATATTTAGTAATGTTTATAATAGCAAAATAAATCCAAATGTTTATAATAGGAGCGCACGTACAATGATACGGGAATAATTTCAAATGGCAATTTTTAAATATCACTGCATTATTATAATTATCACTTTAATCAAATAAGCACACACCAAAGGAAGATCACGGATATGAATGAAAAAAACTTTAAATATGCAGCAAGTTATGCTACTGGTTGTTAAATGTGTGAGTAAAATTAGAGCAAGAGCATAAAGAAAAAAAAAGAAAATTCAGAAAAAAATACTGTTGAATTGGAATTACTGTGATTTGGAATATGGTAAGAGGGCTTGTCCTTATCATTGAAGGTGCGCTGGCTTTTCTAAAGGCAGAGTTCTGAAAGATTTAGAAAATTTTGTGTAATTAAAACAATGCAATACTTCTAATTTTTAGACAGAAAATGAGTAGTGAACCTGATGAAAGAACATCTTATTATTTGACAACAAACCTGGCTATTTGATTTTTGTGGCAAATAATTTATGAATTGATGTTACTAGCCACTCATTTATGATCTAAAATTTTAAAAAAACACAAGACAGAGAATAATTCAAAACAAGTTTATATACCTAAAAAAAAGAATAGCATCAGTTCATTTGAAAATAAAAATTAAAGAGCTGTTCATCTCTCAGTTAGAAAGTGATGAGGATTTAGTCAATTTCCAAACCTGAAAGAGCAGAATGAATGTGCTCGTGATAATAGTAATTTGACCCAAATATTTGAAAAAATCAAAGATATAATAAGAAAACGGGTATAATTGAAAGTCATCAAGATTTTTGCTAAAGGAAGAAAACTGCCATGCTCGCATTTTTTAAAACCCATTTTCTATCTAGTGAAAAAACGTAATTGCAGATGCCTAGTTTTACAATAATCTAAGTTGGAAAAATTATGTGAAAAACAATTCATTAGATAAAAATGAGAATTTGATGATGCTTTTCACAGACAAAACAATTCTGACATAATTAATTTCTTGAGTTCATTACCTGTGAACATTTCCCGGAGAACTAAAATAAAAATAATTTGCTCAAAAAAAGGAGAAAGACAAAATAGTATATTATTGAAGGTTGTCATTTTGGATAGCCAAATTTGAACATTAAAGAAATAGAGAAACTCTGAATGAATGAATACTAAAGACAAGATGAACGAAGAAAGATGAACAAATATAAATGAAAGAGGGAGTCAAACTAATATTCATGTTTCCTCAATAAAGGGATGAAGGAATCTTAAATAAAAAAGGGGCAAAATATAGAGCCAAGAAGTAAAGGAACAAGAGAGGCAACGGACCCGAAAATAAAGTGATATCAAATTTGGAAAAGAGTTTCCGCTGCTTCTTAGTTAAACGAAAAATTTAAAACTATATCACATACAAAATGAAAGACTAGAGGAATCCAAACAGGCTCAAATGTCCCATTAATGGCAAGTAATGTTATAATGTGTTGAATAGGATATTGTTTTATACATAAAATAATTTAAATATTAAAATCATTAATATCACAAGAAAATGTTAAATTATGTTGCAAGAATGTTGTATGGCGCATCTGAACTCATCTGTGAAAAAAATTGGCGTATGTTATGAAAAAATAAGGTTGGCCAACCCCTGCCTTAATCATCAAAATATATATATATATATATATATATATATATATATTATATATATATAATATATATAAAAAAATAATCTATTATATATAATATATAATAAACTATGTATGAATTTATAAATAGTTAAAAATATAATATATAATATATAATAGAGTATATATATATATATATATAATATACCGTATATATAGTATATATATATATATATATATAATAATAGTATATAATATTATTATATATATATATATAATATTATAATACTATATATATATATATATATATATAATAATACTTACTATATATATACCTACATATTCTTTTTTAATATTATTTATAAAAAAGGACTCACAATTCGTGAGTTAATGCGTTGAACGCGAGTGACTCACTGCTCTTTTCCGACAATATTTCAACAAAGAAAATTTCAGAGTCAAAATGTGATGGTGGCTCTTCTAGAAGCTGACCATATATATATATATATACTATATATAATATATATATATACTATATAGTATATATACTATATATAATATTATAAGATATACTATTATATATATATATCAATTCATTACCTATCATATTTATATATATATACTTCAAATAATTTTTCAAACCATCTAACAAAAACTTACAAAACAATAACAATAATAGGGTGAAACTAAAGAAGTTCCCGCTATTGATAATCTCGAAAACTAAAGATAGCGTACAAGAAAACTTGATAACATATATGTTATCAGCGTATAAAATTTGTATGGAAAAATGAAAAAAAAAATTTTTTTTTTTTTTTTATATCTCTAAAACTACAATAGGTAGCTACAAGAAAACTAATAACATATTTAGAATCAACGTATAAAATATGTATGAAAAGATTTTTTTTTTTTTTTAACTAAAAGAATACCCCAGGGTAAATCGCAAAGATGCAAAGAGTCGGGGTCTCTCGGCCTCCTGAGGGACGACGGGGTAGGACTATTTCCCCCCCTCCAGGGAGGGTCTCCGGAATCCCCGCTCTTTGGTATTTGGGTGTGGCAGGGTTCCTCCACCCCTCCTCTATGGGGTATGGAAAAGTCCCGCCCCTCTGTCCCACCGTCGGCTTGAGTTCCCTAAAAAAAAATTTATACGCTGATTCCATATATGTTATTAGTTTTCAAACAACAAAACAACACCCCAACATCCCTTCAACACATTTTATAAAACAAAGTCATAAACCCACTCACCCACAAATTAGAAAAAAAATCAAATTACTTAAGAAAATAAAAATCAACCACGACCAAACAAAAGAAATAGCATCAACATATATTAAAAACACCATAAAGACCTTTAAAAACTCAACCAGCAACTGGCTCCAGACAACATCTAAAACATATTCATATAAAACACTTAGGGAAATACCACTCTAGCCTCATTTAGCACACATATAAAACAGCTCCATCAAATTAAATTACATTCCCTTCCTTCTGGAAAAAGAGCAATTATCGTAATTGTTACCCAGAGGGTTGTCACCCCCGATTTTTATGAAAATCACAGGGATATACTCTAAAAAAATAATAATAAAGAATAGTGAAAACGAAAATCGTCGCTTCTCCTTAGGAAAAAAAATGTTTACGTTATTGAGTACCTATATAGTTGTAAAAATAATTATCATTAGAATTTGTTAATAAAAAAAAAACTCAAAAAATTTATTTTTTGAAATAATCACAGGATATAACTCTAAAAAAATAATAATTGAACTGTTAAGAGCGAAAACCCTGTGATCTCGACTATTAGGTATAAAATATAGCTTAAAAAGCTTCTGAAAGTTTAAAATTTTCCCAATTAGTGGGCCTTAACACTAAAAATTAGTGGGCCTCTGCTCGTTTTAGTCCATTCCTAGTTCATGCTTATTGAAGAATTTGTTAATTCTTTACACTAGCCTTTATCTTCCTGTGTCTATATTCTTAACTATATAATACTTATCATAACCTGACTTTAGTATGGTCCTGAAATGAGATTTCCCTAACCTTCTTGGATTCGATTTCTAATATATATTTGTAAAATTATATTAGTTCTATGGGATTTATTTTTATAATACTTTTGAGAGGCTAATTTATGTACCACTTTTTGTTCCTACTAGAGCTACTGACCTATTATTTTTTGTTCTTCTATCTATTCTTCATTATTTTTATTTTTAGGTTTAAAAATTCCCCTATTTTTTTCCTCATAAAAAAATCAAGGAGAAGGTTACAAACCCTCTGGTAACAATTACACCAATTATCATCCCAAAAAATGTCTAAAAACAGGAAAAGACTTTTTTCCTCAAAAACCACACACCCTCTTCCTATCACCAAAATTCAGTGCTATCCTATCACTATGCATAAAAAATCTTCCTTATTTTAACATTTCTACTGAATTATGCTACCAAAGCAGACCGGGCACATAAAAGTTCCCAACATGGCTTTCCAAACAAAAATACATTCAACCACAACAGCTCTCACAAACATTAACAACTAATGCGAAGCCGCGAAAATCTCAGACCCACACATAAAAAGAAACTAATCGCTCAATTTTCAAACTATAAACAATTTAGTTACAGATGGATTTAACATGTTCTACATATAGACACAAATCGTTATATTCCATACAATAAATATTATAAAAACCAAACATTTTTTTCAACCACTATAACTTAAAGAGAAAATGTCTATCAAATCCTAACCTCTTCCATGTTCCGAGGACAAGAACCACCTACTCTGCCTTACAATACATCACAGATGTTCTAACATTATTTAACACACACAGTCAACTTTAAGTCCCATCCGGAAAGAATTGATTTCAATACTATTCCTATTCCAAAGACATACACATTTGGTATCAATGCATCATTTTAATTACGACAGAGACATGAAATATTCTACACCCGTCGGCGTATTGCTCGGCTATCTAAGTATTTTTCCAGATACTCGATTTATCCTTTATATCGTATACTTTTATTTAATGATTTTAAATCTATACTAGAGATATTGATATTAAAAAAAATATATACTAAAAGAATAACATATACGAAAAAAAAAAATCAAATGATATATATCCTTAAGCCGAAATTATATCGGATTATTATTCACTCAATAATCGAATCAACGACTATTCTTTCTACTTCTACGAAATTTTTTGAACAGTTTTTTCTTTTTCTCTTTATTGGCCCTTAAACGCACATCTTATACAGTTATTATCAATTTTTGTCCACTTTAGCTTTATAACGCAAAATATTATAGCGAAATAATAAGACTAAAACAGTTCACAGATTTCGATTTATATAAGTGTCAATATATAATTTATTCACAATTATTAAGGGCAAATACAGACTAACGAAACGTTATAACTATAAAAAAGGGTATATTTCCTTAAATTCTGTATTGGTTCTCTATCCCAAGTGCCTAACCATGAAGACTATTAGTATAAAAATGCATTCAACCATATTTGATGAAAATGTAACAGAAAATCAAGATTGAAAAGGACCTATCATACAGTAGTAGTTCGATAATGACTTTGATAAATGTGAATGATTTCCATTCAATGAAAAATATAGCTTTTATTAATGAATATCTTCTTCCTATAATATCGATTAACTCAAAATCACAAATATGTATGAATCAATTACTATGTATAAAAAAAATAAATATTTTATTTTTTATTCTTTTATTTCACACAAAACACCAAGTGCAATATCCATTAGAACAGAAACAACTGAATTAACAAAATTTTATATATGTAAACAAATCGTGCCATATTATATGCACACACGTAACAATTCTGTGCCTAAAAAACTAGATTAAGCTATTTTCTATTCTCCAGCTTTTGTTAGCATCAAATACAGGCCAAAAAACGATAAACGGTCTTTAAAGTTCAATAATGTATTTTTTTTCAGGCACGTTTGGATGTTATGGGGGACATTTTGGTTGTCTTGACTTAGCGTAGTTGAGTAATAGGGTAAGCTGAGGTCAGATAATAAATACATCGAGAAGAAAAGTAGAGTTTAAGTAGGAGGTCCTTCTATATTAGGGGAGAAAAATAATTTTCATGGAACCTATTAACATAATATTGCGTATTTTACTTTTTAAATTACTTTTTTCTAATAAAATAGTAATAAAAGTATCCTATATAATACAGGACATATACTAGTTTTGATATTAAGGTTATATCTGTATAAGGTAAATTTTGGTTAAATCTTTAATTAAATTTTTAATTAATCTGAAGTTAGAAATGTTAAGTTTATATGTGAAGATTTTTCACTTTACTTCGATAAGTTTATTTAATTCCTTATGTAAAATCACCTCCACTACTAATTCAAGGCCATGATTATTGTTTACTTTAAAAAGGTTTTATATACCTTTATATTTAATTATTTCATAATACATTTTTATTTAATATTACATATTATTTCTTAATATTATATTATTTTTTATTCTTTAAATATATTTTTTTATATTTTTACTATACATTATATATCATTAATAATAATAAAATTTTATATACTATAAGTCAGCTATATCCGAATACGTTTCTTATATAGCTTATATATAAGGATAAAGCATATGGCGAGATAACTTGTGAAACATTTAATTAATTAGATAACGTTTCATATATATAAAGAGTTAAACCAACTAGAGGGGAAACCATATCATTTCAAGGTCTAAAAATATTAAAAATATTTATTATAAATCATTAAAAAAAAATATTAGATATAATAAATACCTAATTACAATAATTAAAGGAAAATAAAAGTTTATTTAGAGACATGATGTTATTTCACAAATAAAATACAATAAAAAGTAAAATTCAAAAATATAATAAATTAGTTTAATAATCAATAATTCGCGATGGATTCGACAACTAATAAAGAATTAAAAAATATTGAAAAATAAAATAAATCATAAAAAAAATAATAAATATTTTAAAAATAAAGTAATAAAAATAATAAAAATAAAAACTTAAATGTATTAAAGTGTAAAATAAGTATAAAATAAAATATTTAAAAATAAGATTTTATAATACCTTTCATTATAACAATGTTATTTATTGTATTTAAAATAATTCTTTAAAAAATAACAATTATAAATAATAATTATAATAGTATTTTATATCTAATAATCATTTAAACAAATAGACAAAAATATATAAATAATAAATAATTATATATAAAAGAATTAGAAAATATATTAAAGCAATAACATTTGAAATGTATTATTGAAATTATAATAGTATAAAAAGAAATATAATTAAAAATAAACAAATATACACTATAAGAAAAAAATAAATCACAAATTAGTAATTTATTCAATATAAAATATTAAATATAAAAAACATATACTATAATCTTAGATAATATTACCATAACAAAAATAAATAATATGTTTAAAATATAATCAAATAATACATTAGAAAAGAAAAAAAAAAACAAATAAAAAACAAAAAATATTTATGTTATTAAAAAAATTATACAAAAACCTTAATCCACAAAGTTGAAAATTCGAAATAAATAAATAAAATAAATAAATAAAGTAATAAATATAATAAAAATAAAATAGAATAAAAAAATAAATAAAGTAATATATTATAGATTATATTAATTTATAAATAATATATAAATAAATAATAGTAAAATAAAAATAAATAACTATATTAAATATTATTATTTAAATTAATAAATTAATATAAATAATTAAGTGAATAATAAATAATTAAAATAAATTAATAAAATAAATAAATAAATAAATAAATAAATAATAAAATATAATAAATTAAATTAAATATAAATTAAATAAATAATATAAATAAATAAATTATACATCATTTTGTATTAAAATAAATAAAATCTTAAATTAAATTAAATTAAATAAACTTATTTAAATGAAAGTAATATCATTAATAAACTATTTTAAGACAGAATAAATAATTAAATTAAATAAATAATTAAATAAATAAATATAAATAAGAAAAATACCTAATTAAATAAATAAATTAAATAATTAAATAAATAAATAAATAAATTAATAAAATATAATTATATATATATACAATAAATAGAATAATATTTTTGAGATAAATCACTAAACTATAATTAAATATTTATAAATTATTTTTTATAATATTTATTAAATAAATAAATAAAAATAATAATGAAAGTAAATATAATAAATAAAATAAATAAATAAATACTATAAAATAAATTAAATAAATAAATAAATTAAATAAAAGAAAATATAAATAAATAAAAAATAAATAAAGATACTAAATACATTAATATAAATTAAGTAGCCATACTAAATCTAAGGTAAATTACGTCCTATTAATATTCAATTACATTTCACTTAATAAATTAATTTTAAATAAGTAAAATAAATAAAATAAATAAATAAATAAATAAAATATAAATAAATAAAAAAAATATATAAATATGCATTAAATAATCTAATAAATAATTTTTATCTAATAAAATCACTTCAATATAAACGTATAAATAACAATAAATATTAATAATACTCTATATTATAATATATATATATATTATAATAAATTAAATAAATACCATAATAAATAAAAATAAATATAATAATAAGATAAATAAAAAATAAAATAAATAAAATTCAATATAAAATAAATAATAATCAATTAAATAAATTAACATCAAATATATATTATATAACACTAAAAAATATATTGTTTAAATAATAAAAATCAAAAAAAATATATAGAAATCTAAATAAAAATCATAAAATATATATATAATTAAATAACCATATAATAATAAATATTAATCATAAATAATATTAAATGAATTAAAATTAAATTATAATAAAATCAAATCAAATTAAAATATCCAATCCATTACTATGCTTAAAATATTAAATAATCATATCTATAACATACATATAACAATAATATATCATAAATTTAAAATAATATTAAAATAAAACTATAATCACTTAATTAAAATATAAATTCCAATAACATAATATAATAAATAAATAAAATTAATACAATAAATTTAAATAAATAAATAAATAAATAATATCACTTAAACAAAAACTTTCTATATATAAATAATCTAAATAAATAGAAATATATTTAAAAAGTAAATATTATATTAATAAAATTAATAAATAATTTAATAATAATAAATTAATAATAAATAAATAATAATAATTATAATAATAATAATAATAAATATTATAATACATAATTAATAATTATACTTAAAAGGAAATTATAAAATCAAAATGTACAATGCATCCATTTACCTTTTATCTGTGAGTCTGGTCAGGAGGACTATGTATTAGCTTACATTTAAATAGTAAAAAATAGAAATATCAGAGAACAGCTACGTTGTCATAGGGCGGATTCTAAGCATAAGTAAGGATTAGTTATGGTATTTTGGTGTGAAAATTATTTGTGATATGTTAGCAAGGATCTGTCACAGAATATAATAATATATTATGTATAAAATAATTAAAGTAAGTAAATAAAATTTTTTTATACTGTGATTATTATTATATGTTTTGTATTAACTGTTATGTTATTTTGATTATATTTATAGTGGTTTTGTCTTTTTTATTTTATAATGTTAAATATTTTTTCAAGAATAAGTAAAAAGACTATACTAAACAATAATAGGTAAAGAGAAAGCCTTTATACAATTGATAATATACAGAGGTGTTGGCCACTCAAGACATCTATTGTAATGCTTCTCCTGACAGGTAGATTAGAATCCTCCTTCTATCCTGATGATGATGGACTATATGTGTTCCTATGGTCTTAATGCCCATCATGGCGTGGCGCATGCCCTAGATCTAGGTGTTAGTATAGTCTTATTGGTGGATATCCTTTTATTTTTATTTACAGGTGTGCTTTGGTTATATTTTTTGTAGGGACATGTGTATTTTTAAACCTAACCAGATCTGAACATGACATTGGTCAATCTGATCTTTGAAAATGAAAGATTATGCAGATACCTAATCCTAAGGGTATGTTAGTTACAAAACTAAGATTAAAACGGTTATGTGACGGAAAGAAACGGTCAGGGTCTAGTCTATCCAAGATTTCTCTTCCTCAAAGAGTATTCAGAAACTAGGCTCCACATTATGTGAATATTACTTGATAAGTAATTAGTGACTTTTTTGATAACAGAAAAGTGGTTTGTTTGGTTTAGGTTGATAGATATTATTAAATCGTTTATATCCTTGAAATGATCTTGTAAAAGAATTTAGAAATCGGAAATGGTATATACACATATTATTTTTAACAGTACGTTGAATAGATAACTGAAAACTCTTCATTGTATTATATTATATATTAATATTATATTATATATTATATATATATTATTTTTATATTTACTTATATATATATATATTTATTATTATATTATATATTTTATATATATTTATATAATATATATTATTTTATTTTTTTTTTTTCTATATTATTATATTTATATATTTTTTATATACTCTTTTATTTTATCTTTATACATATATATATATATATATATTATTATAACTGTTCCTCCAAATTACGTGTTGAAGTTTACTTAACTGGCTTTACTCCTAATAGAGTTAAATAGTAACACTGTTTGTGTTATATCAAACTGGATATATATATGTAACAAATTAAAATTAAACATTTTTAGAAGGTGACATAACTTGTCCATCGGTTTAAAAGTTAACTTAACGGCTACACTCCGCTTAATAGTTCTGCTGTTAATATAGTTATATTTATTGTATGTGTTTATATCAAAACAAAGTTTACAAATTATATATATATAATAAACATTTTTATCATTGAAGCAAATAAATCTTTTAAAGTAATAAATTTTTTTTTTCGTATTCATTCTTGACCGATAACTTTACATTTCTGACTGCTTTGTGAGGGATACGGCAATAAATTTTGCGGGAATGGGCGGAGCCAAGTGTCCTCTTCACCCTAAATTCTGCCCCTCTTCCCCAAATTTCACAGGGTCATACCTTCCACTCATTTAACATTTTCCTCTCTCAATATTCTCTTTTTTCAATTCTTTTTAACTAAAATCCGTGTATATTATTATAATAATTGAAATTAAAACCTTTTTATATATACTTTATGAAAATAAAATAAATATATTTAATTGTATTATTTTTGTTTTTCAAATATTATATTTAATGTTTATCAGGAATGAGATATAATATGTAGTTGTTTTATATATTATGTTAGTGTATAACCACTCTAGTAAAGCCTAAAGTACTGTGGTTGAAATTTTATATTTTTTTCCTTATTGGTAGCCACTTGACTTCCGGATCAACTACCTGACCTGACTTGATTCCTAACCTTTATATCCTTTAACCTCGATTTTGATCCCCCAGAAACATAGAAATAAAAAAAACCATTCGTTTCACCTCTCTTATAACCCATCTATTTATTGTTATCAATATTCAAAGTGCCTACCTGTTAAAAATAAAACTTTTTCATCCGACCTCTCTCTTCGTCTCCGTTTTTTTTTTATGTAGCTGCTTTTAAGTTACCTTGTCCCTAGTGGTACAATATTTATCCTATACTGTGCTATTAAGGTATACGCGGAGGTTCTTGGATCTAAATAATAATATTTTTGGACAATAATTACGTATATACATGGGTTGGGAGTGGTTTAGTATGTGATATATGAATTTTTTTTACTATTTTTTTTATGTTTAGTTAGCGAGAACGCCTCGAAAAGCTGTTCTGAGTAGTGGCCGGGAATTATATAATCATAAATCTTTCATTTCACCCCTAGAACATCTATTATGTATCAGCATCATAGAGTTTATCTGTGAAATTTTTTGTTTGATCCGACCTCCTGTTCCGTTCCACTCCACAACAACAAAAAATTTAATTTGTAAGCCCCAATATGTAGGGGAGAAATCGTGGGGAAATGTTGGCTCCCCATATGGAAGGCTTCTCCTCTGAGATTATTACGAACTCTTATATAGTTCTATGTCATCGACTCCTTTTTATATAGGATTTCCCACTTACCAACTTGTTTGGATTATTTTATGGTCTCATTCAGAGTCTTTCATAGGATAATTACAAGGAAATCCAATACTTTATCACAAGTTGTTAGGAAATGGTTTCTGATATTAGTATATATAGTAAACACCCATTATCTCTTCAATTTTCCACAATTATAGAAGGTACATTCGATATCTGATATAATTACACTTCGCGCTTTGGATTATCCATGATCAAGTACAGATTATATTCTAATTAATATTTATATTTCATTATTATATATTATTCTCATTTTATATTATATACATTTATTTTATATATTTATATTTTTTATTATCTTATATTTATCTTATTTATCTTTTAATAAATCATATTATATATTTAATTTTATATATAAATATATATATCCTTAATATATATATATTCCTATCCTCTATATTTCACTCCTTTTTTCAGAGCCCAGTGCAACAATTTTTCGATTTATATATATTATTATATATTATACTTATATATATATTTGTATATAACTATATATATATTTATATATATTTCCTATATATAATGTTATATCCTATAAATATATACTATAATATATTATATAAATTATTTATATTTGAGTATATATGTTGTATTTTTATATATACCTATATTATATATTATTATATATATATTTATTATTATTTTAATTATATCATTGTCTTTTTCCGCTCTGGTGGGAAAGGTCAATGTCATTGAATGATAAGGTCAATTGAAATGGCTGAACCTGGAATTTAGTGTACGATTAGACTTAGATTGTATAATTAATTATGGAATTTGGTTGGAAGGACAAAACATTCCCTTGAACCCAACTTTCAAAACGCGGTCGTTGAAAGAGCTTTAAGTAATTTAATTGTGAAATAATAGTGTAAGATAAAGAAGGATTAAGAGGTAAGGTCGGACAGTTTAGATGAAAGAAGACATTCACGTCCTTTGTTGTGCGAGCGGATGAATATCCATAATAAAGCCAAAGCCAGTTGTTTAGTATTGACGATAGCAAAGCTTTATACCAGTGTAGATTTTTTGAATAAGCAATTAAAGGCAGCGTATAGACTCGAAAGTTAAGACAAAGCCCAGTCGTAGATTTGACGAGATATCGAATGAGCTCTCCTCGTTGGAGGAGGAATAAGATTAGAGAGTTCAAAATGATGAATTGTAAATAAAAATGCCTTGTCATTGCATTCGTAATGATAAGGCATTTTTCTATGCGGCAGATTTTATGTTTCTTCATCTTTGCAGACTATCAGAAATTTGTATTTTGGATTATATAAAGCATATAACAATGATTAAATCTGACTAAATTATAGAATAAATATATAATAATATAGAAGAGTGATAATTAAATATAATAAGAAGAAGATTGAAGATTAGATACTTGAAGAATATAGTGATAAAGATCGAAGAAGAGACAAATAGAATAATAATAATAGTAAGAGATTCAGACTTAGATACTACAAAGAAGAGTGAGCTATAATATCTACAAGATTAAAATTAAAGAGATAAAAGCCCTTACACACTATATAACTGATCAAACAATTCATATATCTACACAATCATTTCTTTCTTACTATACTATCATATTATCATACTATACTATTGCTATACTATCATACTGTGATACTAATTCCATCTAGTTACATATTTTGCTAAGAAAGTGACAATAAAGGTTCGCATGTAAGCAAATCAGTTATATCACTAAGAATATACCATTGAGTGAGAAGATATAAAATAAATTAAAGAACATCATTCATCTATTTATATCATAAAAAGGTAAGACATTAAAATTAAATTATACTATTTATAATTAAACTTTCTATTATAAAACTATCAGAAATCAGAAATATACCTTGTTCTATCACAGAAGAGAGAGAGAGAGAGAGAGAGAGAGAGAGAGAGAGAGAGAGAGAGAGAGAGAGAGAGAGAGAGAGAGAGAGGAGAGAGGAGAGGAGAGAGAAGGAGGATAATAATTATCCTCTTTAAGTTTTAAATATTAATTAAATTGATTCTAATTGACGTGAATTTTTCAGAGCATGTACAGTTCGAGGGAGATACACGTCTTGTTATTTAGAGCAATTTTTGATATACCCAATTTTACGCTGTTTCATGGGAATTTATTTTTTTCAATTTTTTCCATGAGCACTGCATACTATTGGGTATATATATATATATTATAAGTATATATTATATATTTATATTATATATATATTATATATATACATATTATATAAAGATATATATAGTTATATATATATAGTATTATATAGCTATAGTATATTAGTATATTATATAGTCGTTAGGTATGCGCTGTATACTATCTATTAGGGTGGAGTATAGGTATATATATATATACTTAGATGGGTTATAAGGGCGACAGGGTAGCAACCGGTCCGTTTTCTTTTTTGGTTTTTATTAAACTCTTTGGACCCAGCGGTTTGGAATTTTGCGCCTAGCGCACGATTCCTCTGGAGAGCTCTAGAAGAACGAGTTTTGAATCCTAATGGAAGGGCGAAAACCCTACCTGAGAATGTTTAACTCGAGGACTGGCGTCGGAAACCATTTTGCCGAGAAATGGTTTTCTAAAATGTTCTAGGGTTAAGAGGTTTCGGGGGCCAGAAGAAGATGCTGGACCAACTGACAAGGCGAAAGCCCTACCTAGCTGTTAATATATAATTTATATATTGATGATATAATATAATTATAATATCATATATATATTATATTATATATATATAATATTTATTATATAATGATATATTATATATATATATATATATATATATATATATTATATATATATATATATATATTCCACTATCATGTGAAACTTGAAAATTTTATGACAATCGGACCAATAATAAAAAAGTTATCGCCAAAAAATCCTTTACGATTTTTTTTTTCAAAGTGCCAAATATCTGGAATTATTTGTCACCCATGGCAAGTAGCTAAATTTCGTCTCATAAGAATCTGCTAAATAGATTCCTCCGACCAAAGATCACTTTTGGAACAGTTTGAGATCAGATAAAGCAGAAGTCACGTCTTTAGAAAAATTTGAGACGTTAGGTGTAAATAAGTTCGAGAAAGGAGTGGGGGGAGAAAGAAGAAAGAGAATCAACATCACGAGATGGCATTTAATGATTGTGTTACGCATGGGACACTCGGAGGGAGTAGGTGAACCCAAAATGATCGACACGGCATCGATAACATCGCTATAGCACGCGCTGAGGTATTAGTTAGGTATGTGAATATGAGTATGCGCGCTGCTCTCTCGCTCTCGACTCTCAGAGACGATGTCTTAGCTGCTCGCACGGTGGCTTGGAGGTTAATAGACACGAGCGATAGGAGAAAATGTTTGAAGAACGAAGAGTCAAGGCGCGCTCTGGATCCTTTTGGAAAAGTGTAAAAAGAAAAGACGAAGAACAATTTGCCAGAAAAAGTACGAAGAGGAATCAGAAAGATTAGTGCATTCTCTACAATGAAAAGAGGTTTAAGTAGTCAGAAAGAACAGATTTTTAAAGATTTGGGGATGAAATAAAAGAACCACTGTTTTATTCTAGAAGATAGGTTTCCAAATGACGAATGGCAGGAGAGCAAACAGAGATTACTAGTTTACAAGATTACTAGTTACAAGGATTACTAGTTTTAATTAAAAGCAAAAAATTGGAACATATGACTATGTAAAGAAGGATCAACAAAGTAGTGCATTCTGGGCACACCAGGAGACCGTCCTGTTGAATCAGTTATCATTTCAGAAGAAGCGAAAGAAACACATTTAAACTGCAATAGTACTATTGTCCTATTTATTGCTTTAATTTCAGTGTTTTCCAAAGCTATCGAATCTATTCATAAGAGGAAGATTTGGAAATAACTTAAACCTTTTAATCTATTTTTGATCCAATATGGCTTCAGTAACGAGCATTTTACTGGTTTTCTTCTTTCCTTTCTTTCTGAGCCTTGGTCCTCTGCCCTTCGGCACAAAGGTTGGATTTCTATAAACTTTCTTTTTTCTGTATTTTTTTTCTGAAACCGAGGATTGAGATCACAGCTGTTTTCAATGCCTCAAAAACTCAGTTTCTTTATCTTACTACTCCTTTTCTCTGATTTCCTTGAAGCTCTTGAAGGCGACCACTGTTCATCCCTTAAATCTATCAGTATCAGTAGTCTATCAGTAGTTAAATCTATCAGTATCAATAGTCTATCAGTAGTGGTGGTCCTCAGGGTTTTGTCCTATCACCAACTCATTTCAAATTACCATTGACCTTCAATCATTTTACTTATCCACTCCTATTCTGACTACTCCACCCATCTATATACCTTTAATTATGAAAGACGTCAGAATCAACTGCGAATAATTGATGCTAGAAAGTTGCACACCGAAACAACCAACTAATCTCTGATAGTTCTCGAATTTCCATTTGGGGCAGAGAAAATTAAGTTGCTTT
>JABUQX010077539.1:0-5000 GCA_015478945.1 Trachelipus rathkii | reverse complement strand
GGCACTGTCCCGTTTAAAAAGGTACTGTTCCGTTAAAAACGTTATTGTCCAGTTCAAAAACGATACTGTTCCGTTCAAAAACGGTACTGTCATGTTCAAAAACGATACTGTCCCATTCAAAAACGGTATTGTCTCTTTCAAAATTGGTACAATCACTTTCAAAAACTGTACTGTCTCGTTCAAAACCGGTACTTATGATATGTCTATATTAGGCCCACTTTTGGGATTTTCTGGTTTGTGTCATATAAGATTTGTATCTTTTACCGCTAAAGGCGCTAATATACACAACTCTGATTTATAGCCAGATTTTTTTTTTATAAAAATATAAAACTAACATATCGAATTTATTTAATAAATATAATCAATATTCAAACCGGTTTTTATTTATAATTTTACAGTTATATTATTTTAGTTAACTTGCCTTCTTTTTTTTAAAGTTTTAAAGAGTATTCTGATTTGTGTTCTCATCACTCTATTCAAGATATATATATATATATATATATATATATATATATTATATATATAATATATATATATATATATATATTATATATTATATATATATATAATATTATATATATATATATATATATATATATTATATAATATATATATATATATATATATATATATATATAGGTCAGCATCCCGAAAACGTTCAGGCAATGTAACTAGAAAACTATAACAGCTACAGAAAGATAAATATATTTTATTAATCAGAGACATTTTTACCGCAGAAATTAAAAAAAAAATAAAAAAAATTAACGCTTTTTAAAAAATTAAAATTGTTAAAAAACTTGAAAATCTTTAACAGTTTTTGACAATCTCGATGATTGCCCGCTCACTACGACTGTGCACGGAAAGTTCCAAATGTGAATTTTTTTTTTTTTTTTTAAAAAAGGACAAATACCCACGGGTAAACAAGAACGATAGATAGAGTCGGGGTTTCTCGGGCTACCGGGGACGACGGGGACTTCGTCCCCCCTCTGTCCTCCGTCGGCTCGAACCCCCCTAAGAAGGAATATAAGAAAAAAATAATATTTTGTCCAATTAAATTATAAAGCGACATTTGGCAATTTTTCTCTCGAGACTGCAGCTTTTAAGGTCTTTCAAGTCATCAGAGCCTGCCACTTTTTACTTAAATATTAATATGGAGTTTTAATAAATATTAGAATAAGATTAATTTTTTTTTTTTTTTAATTTCCGCGGTAAAAATGTCTCCTGATTAAATAAAATGATGATTTATTTATCCGTGTATACGTTATAGTTTCTACCGTTACATGCCTGAACTTTTCGGGATTGCTATATATAATACATTATATATATATATATGATATATATATATTATATACTATATATTAATTAAGGGTACTTTACTATATACTTTGATATATTATATCAATATATCTATTATATATTATACTATATATATAGTATATATATATTTATAATATCTATTCATATCTATCTTATATATATACTATATACGGAGTAGCAAGAGAGAAGAGTCACGAGAGAGTAGAGAGAGGAGAGAGAGCTTTGATAAGGTCTACACAAGCTGTTGAGAATGTTTATTGGATGTGATATAGGTGGAGTAGAGATGGTAATGTGTTGGATTAAAGATGTTGTGTAATAGTAACAGTGTTGTACAACTAAATGAAAAAGGTCATCATGGGAATAGTGAATGAATGGTGTCCACAGGGTTAGTGCTGGGACCACTACTGTTCCTCAATATCTATAATAATATATATATAATATTATATATATATATATATATATATATATATATATATCATAGTATATATATATATTATATATATATATTATATATATATATTATTATAATATATATACTATATAATATATAATATATATATTTATGACCAGGGACTTAATGTAAGGTTTCCAAGTTTGTAGATGATACCAAAGTGGCTATTCAAAGGATCAATGATGGATGTTTAAAGATTCAAATGATCTTGATAACTTCTTGGGTGGGCAGATACTGGAAAATGAATTTTATTAGTAAAAAGTGTAAGGTTCCTCACTACCTAGGTTACTCAAATAAAGTTTTAACTACAATATAATGGGATTGGCTTGAGTCTGTGACCAAGAAAAAGATTTAGGTGTGATTATAAGCATAATTTGAAAGTAGCTAATAGTGTTTTGGATGCAAGGAACAAACCTAATAAAGATGCTTGGATAAAAAAACTGCATGTCGTTTGCAAGAGCAAGGAAGTTTAAGCAAACAAACTGTATAAGCTAGGTTAGGACAGCATTAGAGTATTGTGCACAAGCATGTGCCCCTTATTTAAGGAAGGACATAGATATGCTAGAGAGAGGTGAAACTTAAGAGTAAACAAGGTATGATTTCTGGGGGTGGGAGGGTAAGAGCTATGAAGAGAGGCTGAAGGATTAGGAATGTTTTCTGTAGAAAGACAATTTCTTTAAGAGGAGACATGATACTAAAGTCTACAAATATATGTTAATCTATTGATAATACGGGAGACAATAAAATTTTTCAAAGTAGACCATGGACGGAAGACCAGAGGGTACAGTATGAAACTTAAGAAGGCATGCCATCTTGACAAAAGAAAGCATTTATTCAGTAATAAGGTTGTTATTTTTATATATGGTTGGCAAGGAGGTTATGCACTTGATTGCAACATTGAATGAAAGGATTGGATATGTAAAAAAAAAAAAAAAAAAAATTAAATTGTTGGATGGTTTGGATATTCATATAGTAATACAGCCAAATTAGCAGGGTTTTTCTTTTAGTTAACAGTAGTTTATTAAGGTTAAATCTGCATAGTTTTCTTATACATACAACCTTATTAAAGCTTGTAAGTAGTGATTAGCATGTTCCTTAGTTATAATTTTTTTCTTTTAGATGGTAGAGCTTTGTGGTATACTATGTAAGTTATTGACAAGCCCTAGGAATGTTCTTTTTGGATTTGAATTTGAATTGGTTCTATTTTGGTTGGACTCGGACGATTGTCTCGATAGGCCTGGGGTCTTCTTTAATGGTTCTTTATTTTCTAATGTTCTAATTTCTAAATATATATATATTTATACTAGTAAATATAGATAGATGTATATATATATATAATATATATATATATATTATAATATGTATATAATATAATGATTATGATATGTTTGGCTTATTATTGTATTTATATTGATAGTACGCTGGGTACTGATAAGCATAATAATATTGTTAATAATAGGTAGATGATTGATGTTTATTTTGTTTTTATTACTTTTTCAAATTTGTTTATTACTATCATGTTGGAATTTGTGTTTGATTATGTGTAGTTGATTGAGGTCTGTGCCTTGTAAGAGTTAGTTGTGATTGTGTTGGTGTTTGTAGTGTGCATATAGAATATTAGAATAGCAGTTTAGGGGATGTGTGTTGTAAATAGTAGTGTGGTCGCTGTGTAGGGCTGTCGTGTGTGTGGTCTTGTGGTGTAGTGTTTGTGGTGGTATGTCGTTGTTTGGTGTGTGGTGTCAGTAGAGGTGTAGGAATGTGTGTATGTCGCTCTTCCATTGTAATTAGACTCAATACTTTTTAATTTTTCAGTAAGGCAACGTATATAATGTTTCAAAGGTCAGATTTCGATCTCCAAACATGAAGGATATATATATAATATATAATTTTTAATTTTATTCAACGCAAGATTACTATAAACCACGAACATCACCCATACATCCAACACACCAAACACTCTACCCAGACACACACCCGTCCCAACGAGAAGGACAATGAAAGAACCATACCCTCAGTCAACTATAATCGAAAGCACAAGAACAAGATTACACGTCGATTAAACTACGACCCGGACAGGATCACAATCAGATAAACACCCCGAAACACCCCAAAACCAACTAGCCCCACCACAACATCCAGCCCCACACATCTCACATGCGATCCACGCCAGCCACACACATACCGCGAACGACGCCAGAATCCAGACACACACAGCCCTCTAAAAAACAACTCACTATATCCTAAGATCCCGGAGACACCTCAATCCCACACCAACAACATTGGATCACAAAACTTACATAGATTTACCTTTTCATAAAAATGAACAGTGGGAAGATCAACACGAAACCCAGCCGCCCACTCTCCACCTCCCACCCATCGTCTGCATCCCCGCCCGTCCGTCTGAGTGGTAATTTCGCTTCCCCTCTACCCACCGGCCAAGCTCAACGTTTACGTGGTTGAATGGTGTTTTGCTGAATCGCATACCACTTCCACCCCCATACCTCTGGTATCTAGTACCCACGCAAACTAAGAAGTTGTTTTAAAGCATCTATAAAAACAATATATATTTACTATTCATTATTTCATAATTTATACGTTTAAAGTGTTTACCTAAAATATTTATTTATTTATTCGATTGGATAAAATTCTTCTGAAATCGTTATTCTTCTCATCGAAAAACACTTTTCGTTTTATTTTAGCTTTCGAAGCCTCCCCCTTTCGCAAAAACGAGAGGGGCTTTTTTCCGCCTCACTCCATTTCCAGAAATTGGCTACAACTTATATATAATATCATATATATATATATATATTTTATATAATTATATATATATATTATAATATATATTATATAGTTATAAATATATATAATATAATCATATATATATAATATATATATATATATACTATAATATATACTAGTATATATATATTATATATAGGCCTTTCCCTTTAAAAGGAGTTACATAAAATGCTTCATATCGAAATATCGCTGAACCCTAATCGTCTAACCATACACTGTGACGTGTTAACTTAAACTCCATATAAAAGAAGAGAAAAAAGGGTTGCCAACACTGTTGCTTTTTATATATGTAGAACTTTTTATAATATTTGTTTTCTTTTTGTTTTTTTCTTTTTTTTTTTTTTTTTTTTTTTTTTTCTTTTTCCATTTCTTTTTTATTTTATCTTTATTAAGGGGCTCGAGCCGACGGTCGGGACGAGGGGGGGAAACGAAT
>JABUQX010077538.1:0-24122 GCA_015478945.1 Trachelipus rathkii | reverse complement strand
GTGACAACAAGCTTTTTTTAAAGCTTGTTTGAGTGTTTATATAAAATTTCCATGCTCCTCAAAAGTAAAGCTACAAATACCACAAGCTTATGCAGGTAAATTATCTATTAAAATAATTCTCCTCTCTCTTCTCCTCTCTCTCTCTCTCTCCTCTCTCCGTCTCAGTCTCTCTCTCTCTCTCGTCTCTCTCTCCATATGTAGTATATATATATATATAGTATATATTATATATATAATATATATATATATATATATAATATATATATATATTATATATATATATATAATATATAAATGATAAGTCATATAAAATTATTCGGCTATCCGTCAATACTTCCTATTCTGCTGTTTCGCTAATACGTTTTAATTTAAAATGGGATTTACCTGTGTTTTAAATTGGTTAAATTTTTAATGGCGTCAAAAACCTGTTATAGGAAATGATTGTTTTTGATTTTGGATATTTATTTTTATTGTTTAATATTATTACAATCGAACTTCCATTTGTATATTTCTGTAACTTAGGACAAGTTACTAGTACTTAATGTACTAGCATTTAATACAAATATTAGCGATGGTAATTAGTTTGATACCTTCTTAACATCAAATTGCTAAAAACGCTTTCGTAATTTTACTGATTAATATATATACTATATATACTCATAGTATATATATATATATATATATATATATATATATATATATATATATATATATATATATATATATATATATATATATATATAATGAGTGAATAAATTATAATAATAATAAAAGAATCAGAATATGAGATTTCTTCGTAAAATAAATTACTAAATAACTATATTAATAAATAAATAATTTTATTTATTTATTTATTTATTTATGTTATTTATTTGTGAAGATTTTCAATTTAAAATGTATGTTTCAACTTTTGATTTAACTATTTTAACTATTTTATTCAAAGAAGTTTTAGTTACTTAAAAAGGACCATTCCTCTTGATCTAATTTGAAGTTAATTTTTATTTTATAATATGAAATAAAGTTTTTTGTTTGTTTTAAAGATTCAAGTTAACTTTCTTTCTTCTTGATTTCTTGATTTACTCTTAAAGTGGATTTTTCTCTCCTTAATAGGGGAGATCTCCTTTAGAAACCCTCCCAACTACTCCTTCACTTTCAATACACTCCTTTGCTCTTACTTCAATTGTAAAGCCATTCTGCGTGTTATAAATCTTGCTTTACACACCTAACACAAAGTTTCAATTTTGCTTTGCTTTGCTAATAAGATTCCAAATAGGATTCAATTCCATTCATCCAAATTAAATCTTTAAAAGAGATCTTTTTTTTTTTTTTCAAGAGAAATTTTACAAGAAATTTTCTTGAAAATATTTTTTTTTTCGGGTATATTATATATATATATATATATATATATATATATATATATATATACTTAATATTTTTATTTAATTATATATATATATATATATATAATATATATATATATATATAATATTATATGTATATATATATATATATATGTTAAAACATAATTTTAAGAAAGACGAAAATATTTTAATTCAAGGAAATAAAAGAAATATATTCTTGACTAAAAAAAAAAAATAATAAACAAGCTTGTTCAAAAGTAGGTAATGAGCTAAAATAATATTTTTTCCATTTTCTTCTGCAGAGTGTTATAGACTTAAAATATTATTTAAAGAAATAAAAGAAAAAATAAATTTCTGTAGCATAAATTTCACATTCGTCTTTTAACTAATTTTAGCTTCCTAAACCCCCAATTTCCTAAGTTAGTTTAGTAGAAGAACATTACATAATTTGAAAAGAAATCCTTTCAGTAATTTTCTTTCTTACCATCACCAAAAATAATAATAATAATAATAATAATAATAATAATAATAATAATAATAATAATAATAATAATAATAATAATAATAATAATAATAATAATAATAACAAGAATAACAATGTTTACATATTATAATGAATAATAACAATAATAATAATAATTAAAAATAATAATATAACAATTAATAATACATTATATAATTAATAATTAATAATAATAATAATATATCAATAATAATTATTAATAGCAATTGAAAATTATAACAATTATAATAATTCATTAATTTATTACATAATAATAATAATAATAATAATAATAAATAATAATATATAATAATGAATTTAGTAATAGATAATAATAATAATTAATAATAATAATAGATAATAATAATAATAATAATGATAATAATAATAATGTAATAATTAATTAATAATAATAATAATAATAATAATAATAGAATAATAATTAATGATAAACTGATAACGATTTAATGAGATAAACTTGATACTTTACAGGTTTCAATGATAAAACCTATACAATATTAAAATAATTTCATAAAGATACGTTTAATGTAAAAAATCTGGGGGTTTCTTAAGCTCTCCACTGAATGGCACACTACTTCAAAGACAGTTGAATGAAGTCGCATAAAAAGTTAATGAAAGTTTTCAATATAGTTTCCGGTTGATTTCCACATCCTGATCACTATTTAACGCAGAAACGATTAAGAAAGCCTTTGTGAAAAGTAAGTGCTTGAGTACTACAATTCATGTATACGGTTTATAAACTTAATTAGCTAGTATATTTAGTAACTAAGTAGCATATATATATGAACATGTAATAGACTATGAAAATAACATATAAAGTCATAGAGATAAACTTAAGTTTGATAATTTAGAGTCACCTAATTTATTATTAGATTATAGAAGATCTATGAAATTTTTTGATTGAAAAAATATAAAAATTAAAATATTTAATTTATATATATTTATAAAGTCAATTATATATATTCAGTTTATAAGTGATGAGTATTATACCGTAAAACAACCATATTTTTCTTGTAATATTGAACCTGTCAAATAAAATATACCCGTAAACAACCATTTTTCATTGTTTATATTGACTTATAAAATAGAAATATATTATACTCCGTGTATATATTACCAACATGTTACTATTGTACTTATGACCCAAAAATAAAATTAATAGCTCACTAACACTCACTCACTAATATATATGAAGTAACTTATATTTAAATACATCAATAAATAACTATATTACTATACCCATATATTTTGGACCTACAAAATAAGATTATATCATCATGTTAATATACTATCTCATATTAAAAAGTATAAAAACTAGTAGTAATTGTTTATTTATTAAGGATATAAATAATATACTATATATTATATAATTATTTTAAACTTATATATTTAAGTCATATAATGATAATTTATTAGTTTCATGATTATTATCATTGTTACACAATAGTTATGTATAGGTAAAAAAAATCAAATTGCTATAAATCTGTAACAAATCAAAATATTAAAATCTGAAATAAATTTTTTCTTTCTAATTATTGTATTCCCTTTGAAAAATCAAGTATTTTGCTTTCCTCTTTCTACTTATATTGGTTAAAAAAGTGGAGCCCGCGTCAATACTGTCACATGATGTGGGTTCCTTGCTTTAAAAATTTCTTTGATATAGATCATATTCTATTTTATAATGAAGCATGTGGGGGTTAGAAAATAGTGGGTATTTATTCTTTCTTGACCTTAAAGCAAAATATTAATTTTATTTTTTATCAAATATATATATTATTTAATCACATACCGTTTTATATTTAATTACGAATTTAATATCGCTACGAGAAACTATACCATAATCTTATAACATAACTTATAAGAACCGCAATAATATTTTACTAACATTGCTAACATATACTTGTCGCTTGAGTGGATCTTTTAGTAGTAGATTACTCCATACTATCGTTGAAAATATATATATACATTAAATAGAAAACCTTATAATTACATTTGATTCTGATTTTATTAATTAAAATTAATATATATTACTTCTTTGTACTTAAAAGATATTCTATACATTATTATTACTATATAATTAATTAAACCTTATTATATATATATATTTCCTCATCATATTTGATAATTTACATCTTATAAATCTCTTTGAGTTTTTTCCATCTTTCTACTGTCTTGATTTAAGGTGTCATTTGCTATACTGAGTAAAGTTCTAGGTTGTACGTAAAGAGTACCTTATGTTGCAGGTGAATTAGAAAATTGCAGCAATGTTGACATGTATTAGCTATACTATAAACCCTTTATTGTACTATATGAGTATTGACCGTGCTCATATACTATATATATAGGTATATTATAGTATAGGTATAGTATAGTATATAGTTAATATATATATAGTATATAGTAGTACATATATCCTGAAGTAAAACCGTTTGGTTCCCGAAATAATGCCATTTTTGTACTATAACCCCAATTAAAAATATTTATTTATTTCTTATTTATTTATAAATATATTATTGTAGATTATTATTATTTTAAATATTTATTTAGTCTTTTTTTTATACCTATTTAAATTATTATTTATAAATTAAATATAAAAATAAAATCCGAAATAATTAGTGAAAACAAATATATATAAAAATTGACACTGTATATATATAAATAGTATAAATAAATAAAATGATCCAATTATTATTGTATTATTTTATAGAAAATATATATATTAAATATAATAAATATTATATATAATCATATATATATATTATATACATATATATTAATATGATATAAGATATAATATATTGATAATAATTATATATATTTTAATTAATATAAAATATAATTAATATTATTGCTAATATTATTTATGCTGTTTATAATTTATAAAATTTAGATTTATATAGGCCATATTTTTGGAAGCAACCCATTATCTACTAAATAACTAATTATATAACTAATCTCACGATTTGTCCTTATTACCCTCTTATTTTTTAAGACCTCTAAAAAATATTTCAATGCGTTTTACAACATTTCATTTACTGATTATAATTAGACAAATAAATCTGATATGTCATAACTCTCTCTTATTTAGGGCCCTAACAAAAATATGATGTTGGTTGTTAAGAGAAGACAATTTACACTGCGACCGAGTAAACGAAGATAACAGTAGGCTCTTGCTGGTTCCAGATCATGACGAAACCTAGTCCCAAATATACATATAAATATAGCGAGCCAATATAATTTTTAAAATGTCAACTCCAATACTTATATTTTTGACTTCCTCTCTATCTAACTCCGTATCTATTCCTCTTGTATTCAATCATATTGATTAAAGTAAGTACTGTGTTCTTTTATTTTGTTAGCTAATATATTTGTAAGTAATTTGAACACGATGGAACGCAAGATAATTTGTTCCTCTTTACTTAAATTAACATAGTATTCAATGTCTTTTATTAATATTTTCCTTCTCTAATTTGTAAACCTTTCATTAAACTTCTATTATGGAATGTTTATTTCTTCCACTCTCCATATGCCTTGACTACTAATATTGAGAGATGGAGAAGTGGAAATCGTCATTGGACCAAGTTATCACCTCACCCAGATAGTTCATTATAAAACAAAACCCTTATCCTCTGTAGTCTGGGGTGGTACTGCGGTATCTTGGTAAAATATCGTTGATTATGCCCACTCACTAATAAAGTACGCTGAGGGTCGAACTTCAATTTTTTTCTTTTCCTTGCTGGAAAGAGTTCATTCACTCCAGCACTTTGCGATGGACCAAGAAGGGATTAAAATATCCAACCATACAAACAAAATCACAACTACATCGATCAATCGTCGACTTAATAAAATCCTTCTGTCCTTCCTTAAAGTTTGCCACGAATCTTTTAATTTGTGAAAATTTATAATAAAAGTTCAAAATCTTATAGAATATTTAAACTCCTCTCGAGATTCATACATTATTTCTGCTGCATTGTCGCCCAGTACCTTGTTTTCGTTTTGTAAATAGACTGCAGAGACTCAGACAGAGTGTGATCTTCCTGATTTTTCCCTCCTCCTCCTGCTCACCTTTTCTCCGACGACCAATATTAATACAACTCTCCGCTCTATCTCGCATTTCGTGATGTCTGTATAAAAAGTCTATCTCTCATGTCTGAATCATCCCATCCCACTTCAATTGTAGCGCAATATTATTTTAACTGAACATTCTTTACAACATATGATTTCGTGTAATATTAGGACTATTTTATAATGTAAGGTCATCTTATTTTCTCACTGAACTATTTCACTTTCCACATGACAAAAATTGCTTTACATTTAAAAAATAGTATTGACTCAAAGCCCACCCATGGAGTATGTATTTCAGCCATCATGTTTTGGCCCTTCTCTGTGGGCTGCGGTGGTCATATATATATTATTATATATATATATTTATATATATAATATATCATATATATATAGATATATACTATATATATAATATTATATATATATAAATATATAATATATATTATTATATATAATATAATATATATTATAATATACATATATATAATCTTATATTACATATATATAATATACTTACATATATATATATACTTATATATATATATATATATATATATAGCGTATATATTAGTAAGTATTTAATTCTTTGTTTTTCTTTTTCTTACTCTCACAGCGAAAGATTCTCAGGCTTCAGCAGCGCCATAAGTGCTTCTTTCATCCAGACATCCCTTGCGCACTATTCTCTTCTCTTAGCAGCTCTCATTTTTGTAGACTGACATCTTCAGGAGAGTCCTCATCCGACTCTGCCATCTCTTCTTCGTCTTCTCCTTGTTCTTCTCTGGGGTCCATTCCCATCTTCTTTTTTGGCATTCTCTCCTACTCCATTCTCCAGATGTCCCCACCTTCTCAATCTCCCACATTCATCTTAGTATCATCTTTACCCCTATATCTTCTCTAATACCTTCATTCCTCATTTCTTTTCTAACTTTCCAATTATCAGTTCTTAATACCCTCATCTCCAGACGCTGTGTTCTACATACTCCTCTCTTCTCTTTTGTCCATTGCTTTCGTCCGGTACAGCAGCGTCGGAGTCAGTATCTCCTCAAAAATCCTTTATTACCTTCTATTCGATGATTTTTTATCTTTCTCAGGGATATATCCGCTTCTAAGACTAATCCATACTTTTCATCTTCGCGTAATTCTCTAATTCACTTCCTCCCCTCTGTAAAACATCCTCGAGCATAATTGCATGGTATTTACGCCATTCACCTGCTTCATCTCACACCTCTATCCCTTCCTCATTCCTAATGTATTGTATATCTGTCCTTCTGTACGTTCATCCTATCCCTGCTTCCTCCGCTCTCCGACAACACACTCCACCACTCTCGAAGTCTCCTCCTCTCGCTCCAACATGCCAGATCGTCCGCAATTCCATTAGTCCCATTAATTCTCCAGGACTTCTCCATCACTTCCTTTCACTCTAAATAATTATATAACAGCAGTGCGATTAAAAACACTCCCTGCTCTCACTCAAACTATCTATCGTTCTCGCACTCATTTCTAACATTACAACTGCATTCTCATACATACTTTCTATTGCTTTCTTTAAATTACCCCTCACTCCATAATTCCATTCCATAGCCTTCAGAGCTTGTTCCTTTCGGCACCGAATCAGAATGCCTTTTTGACAGATCGTATGAACCCGCCTACAAGATTCTTGCCAATATCTCCCAGGCATCTTCTCTGAGAGACCATTCTTAGTGTGAATAAGAAGGTTCGTCGTTCCTATTCTCTTCTAATACCGTACTGTTCTTCTTCCGGTCTCGGCAAATCTACCTTCTTCTCACTCCTCTCAAATTCTTCGTATATCTTCGCCCTATGGTCCCATCAGTGAAAATCACCTCTAAATTATGACAGTTCCCTGCTTCCTTCTACTTTATATATCGGTACTTATTATTGCTCCGTGCCCACCTTTCCTCTCTCCAACACTTGTCATCAAACTGATGATTCTCCTCTCCAGCTTCCTCTCTCTCACCACCAACTCCTCACCACTCATCTATCTGGCTTTAATTCTCTTCATCCTTTTTATAGCCTCCTCCTATTCTTCTACCGTTATCTCTCCGCTTCTTCTACCTCCTCGTGTGATCTGCGCTTCTTCCTCTGTTCTCTGCATATTCTACATTAGACAGATCTTCATATTATTGTCCTCTATCATTTCTTTCTTCCGATCTCACAAGAATTCTCCGTTCGTCTTTTATATTTCTATTCGGTTTTTGGTGTCTGTTACGCCTTTAGCCATCTTTAAATAGGCTTTTTCTTCCCTTCGCCACATCTCTCGTTATTCTCCTGCATTTCTCCGTCTCATCTTTTTCCCTCCTCTTACTCTCTCTGCTTCATCCTGCCTGAACATATTCCTACCTTGCTGCCGCTGTTCTTCTTTTCAGCCACTTCCTCATTTTCCCTGTTTTTTCCTTAATTATTTTTTCATTCTATCATTGCCACCATTGGTGTATGTCTCTTCCCTAGTACTCCTACCATCTTATTACCAAGAGTTTTCATCTGCCATTCTGATGACATCTGCAAGTCTTGTTTTCTTCTCATTCTTAGGGTTCCTGCAGTCCCGTCATAATTTGTCTCGTTTCTTGTCTTCCAACTCTCCATTGACTACGCCTCTTCTGCTCATTTATCCTCCTCCCTTCTTATCTTCATGTCCGTCCGCCACCACCAGTCTATGATCGCATTCAGGGAACCACTCCGGGATCACGCTTTACATTCTTATATCCTTTTATCTGGAGACTATCATGTATCTATCACCATGTTGATCGGATGTTGCGTTACCCGATTCCATCTCATACTCGTAAAGATGTGAGTATCTCTGTGTTTGAAAAACTGTTCAGTTATTTTTAGGTCACTTCTCACCCAAAAATCAATCAACGCCTCTCCCTCGGTTTCTTGATTATCCTCTCCAAATCGGTTCAATACTTCTCCATCTCTCTTTTTCTTTCCTCTCTAGCGCACTTGATGAAATCCTTCATCCAAGCAAAGCACCTTTCCTCCATCATCCCAAAATACTAAGTGTTTTTCCTCCTTGAGGCCCCTGTTTGTGGTGCAATTATACCTGGAATATTCTCTATTTTATCCAGACCTATCTTCAATACGCACATCAACCTCTCATTTATAAGTTTTACTCTTTCTGTATACATGGGGACAGTCTTGGTCCCACTATATTTCCGACACCATGCTTTCTTATTCCATCTCTCACCCCATAAATATACATCAGACAAATCCTTCTCCACTCTTACTCCCTCCTCAACTCTCCATCCTCCGCCATCCCAAACTATCATCTTCTTCTCCTTCATGCTATATATATCTTCCTCCTCTTATCTCAACGTCTAGTTACCCCATTTATCGTGGACACCTATAATTCTAGAAAGTGATTCTGATTCCGAGTCCGTAAATCTCTCTGAAGTAAAATCCGTCGTAAAAGTTCTGTCCTGCTTCGAGCTTGTGCGTGGTTACTGCAAACAGTGTATTTCGGGAAGATTGGCTTGCTTAGGCCTATCCTCCAGCCAATAGCTCATTTAGCTCGATGGACACCTTCCCTACGGCTTGTCTCGTTGAACGGTGCGTACGACAGGATGCGGAGTTGGACTATTGCACCCAGTACCTAGTATAATCAATATACTATAATATATATACAATATACTATATATATATATATAACTACTTAATATATTAATATATATAATAATATATATATATTATATATTATTTATTAATATAAATTACTATATACATATATATATATTATATATATATATATATATATTCTCTATATATATATATATATATATTATATATACTATATATATATACGTACTATACTATACTATATATATATATTAATATATATCATAAATATTAATTGTCGATTTCTTTCTATTTCAAACCGAACTAAAAGCTCGAGTGGTTCTTATTTTAATGAAAATTGTATCGCAGAAAATTTCAACGTTGGCGGAAGGAAAGCAATTAATAAAATGTTCGATACACCCCCACACACACTTTCATTGAAGGACAAGTTTCTTATAATGCAAAAAACAATTATGTTATTTCCAACTAACTTTACTATCATTGAGTTAAATCACATGAATTGCTTACTTTTGCATGGCTCATTTACTTACCAACATTCCAGAAAGACATGTAATCTACAACATAAGTTTAAAAAACCCAGTCAAGCTTTTGGAGTTTTTACATTTTATAAGACTTCAACAACGAAAGAGCGAGGTAGATATTTGTATGTTAGTTTTCTACCAATGTTAAATTTGCGATGTACTCATATTTATATACACCGAAAACAAGTCCTACCGAATATCTTGTATAAGTGGATGCAAGTAAAGATTGCATATAGTAAACACTATACAGATCATTGAATAGACTGAGATGAGCTACGCAAATAACGCCTACATCATTTTCTAAACAGCATTATTATGGTTACTGTCTATGCAAATTAAATTCCTTATTTAGAAGCTAAATACACCGATATTTTAAAGGAAGTATGGAATTTTTTTTTTAGACACAATTATAATAAGTACATAAAACTATTAGACAAAGTTTTATTAAATCCAATAAAAATTAGTATCTAAACTCATGCTAATAACAATATGCGGTAGACACCAAAAGACATATTCTTTATTGCAGGTAAACTTAATTATTGCCTTAATTAAGCAAAAAGAATAAGATAAAAAAATACTCGTTTTGAATGGCACAAAAATAATGCCCGAATTGTAACAAAGCACCTGACTAGCAAATAACGCGAATTACAAAACGCTTAAGTTCTCAAGATCTAGTCTTTCATATAACAAAGACAATGAATCATCACAGAGGCAGTAATTTTAGAACACATTTGAACTTTTTGATGTTATCAATAAAGATCTAAATAGTATTTTAAAAGTAAAACTAACAATTATTTTTTTTTTTTTATAATTAAATTTAAAGAATTTTACTCCCACAGATACGTAAAGTAAATAACAATTTCACCTTTGCCTTTTTTATAAATTATTTCATAAATTGAGATTAATCAAATAAAACTGTAAACCCAAAATTTCAAACAAAACTTAATTTTTTTAAAATTTAAAATATATAAAAAGAAATCTCACGAAAAGAAGAGCTTGCGTTCCCCAAAACGCAAGAGAAATATTAAATCTAATTGAATTATATGTTAAAAAATACATGAGAAACTAGAAAAAATTATAACTCTAAAGGTCCATTGGAAATTGCTCTTCATCTGAAAAAAAAAAAAAATAATATAATTAAATATAATAATATATATACATATACTTATATTTTTATATTATATAGCTTTATATATACGTACTATATACTAATACTTATAATTATATACTTATAGCTATATACTATCGATAATATATATATAGTATTTATATATATCTAATAATATAGTATATAATTGTAATAACTAAGAAGTGATATATTTTATATAACTTTAAACTTAATCTTTATGATATATAGTATTATTTATATATATATAGTATATATTATATATTATATGATTATAATTTATATATATAATATATAATATCTACTCTCTCTCTTAGTATATATATTATTATAGTATATATATATATTTCTTATATATCAAGATATATTTTATATATTATATAAATCTATAATTATAATATATAATTTATATATATTATATTATAGAATCTATAATATATATATAGATATATAATATATATATATATATATATATTATTATATATTATATTATATTATATGTAATACTTTATAACGTTAAAAAATGCAATAATGAAGCAATTAATAATTATAATAATTAATTAATAATTAATAATATTGTCCTCAATTCGAACATGGCGGTGGTTCAATCCCATGAGAAGGCAGTTAATTCTTCCTTCCCATTAGATGTTCTTTGTTTATTATATAACTTTATTAATATTATAATATAGCAATATTTAAACAGACGGCAATCCAACCACCTCATCCAGGCACAATAACGTGGTGAAAACAAAACATTTTCAAGATTAACGTACTTTTAACTGTTCTTGGAATCCAACTTTTTGGGTTGGAGGATGGACCAGTGGTAAAGCACCGGATATATTGTCTCATGTGCAAATGCGTGGTTAATCCAGAGGGCAGTAATTTCTTAACCTTCCCAATATGCTCTTATATAATAGTTCATATATATATTTATTATATTATATTTATAATATAATATTATATATATATATATATATATATATAATATATATATAAATAGATTATATATATATATATATATTCCTCCCTTTATTTGGAGGGGGCGATCCATGTCATTCCAGAACCCAGTAACTTTCCACCCTGAGTCGAAGCGCAACCAGGTCTCTATAAGAAATTTGATTAATGTGTTTTCTGTAGGAGTTAGTGTGGGGCACATTATAGTTGTTCGCGATTTCGGCTTATATGAGCATCTTGCAGATTGGGATGAGTGTCTTGGGGCGAAAACCTTACGTTTTTTTCCTGAGATCGGTGATCCCGAATCTTAATCTAGAAAGAGATATTTGCATCTTTCTTGGGAGTGTGCTTTGTGTGCTTTGGGGGCAATGACGGAGTTGTTTAAGGTTACTTGTGAATGGAGGGATGATTGGATTGGTTTCAGTGGTGTTCAAGGTGATAGATGATTTCTCAGCAGAGGTCGACTTCTGTTGGATGATACCAGTTTCTGTAGATTAGGTAGTCTGAGAGGATTTTCAACAAATCAATTAGGTCAGTTATTTGCCCATAAGGTTGTCATCTTCGTAGATAATTATTTTGGTGAGTTTGGGTGGTACCGATATCCAGTGTCAAAGAGTTTGAACATGATGGAGGATGAATGGCTCCCCTGGGGGGATCCATTTCTTAGTTTTACCGTTTTGACTGTTATGCTGTAATACTTGCTGCTGTGCGTCAGATATAAATTAGATATCCCCATTTTTTGTAATTGTATGGAAGTGAGGATTAGAATTTTTTCATTGCGAATGTGTAAAGTATTGTCGTTAAGAATGGGCTTTACTTTAATATCGCATAACAGGAGTATTGTTCTGTTGGAGGGTGTTTTACAGACCTTATTAGTTATTATATATATATATTATATATACTAGTTATAAATATATATATTATATATATATATATATATATATATATAACTAATATATAATATATATATTATAATATATAGTGTATATTTTAATTATTAATATACTATATATATATATATATACTATATTATATTTATAATATATATATACTATACTTATAATATAGTATATTATAATATATATATATTAAGTATATATATATTATATATAGTATATTATATATATAAACTATATATATATATATATATATTACATATATATTCACTATATATATCTATATACTATATTTATATATATATAATATATATATGAGGGAGAGTACACGCATACTCGAACGATGAAATTACATCCCTTGCTCAATGGTTCGCTTCTCTTTTGCGTTCATATCTTCACACACTCATCCAGGCAAAATATTACTAACCACCATTTATCCACATATCATAACACATAATTAAAGTACACACCCACTTCTAGATAAACACTTTACAGACATCCCTATATGCATACCCTGATGTGAGATGGGCAGAAAGAATTCCCACATCGTATGTCCTGTATGTCGTAGAAGTCGACTAAGGGCAGGTGTAGTTGGGTTGGCTGCCTACTACCATCTAATTCTGCCAGGAATGCTATGAGGCCGTGAGAGGTCCTGATCGCCGTAACGAACTTCTAATTTCGGCATAATTGTATGATCGATGGGTACATGAATGGTCAGAGGGAATATGTTGAGGAGAAGAGGAGAGAGGTGATGATGTATTTTAGAAGGGCAAAATTGGACTCAACTGGAAACAAGATGAAGGAAAAGAGGAAATTAAGTGGTGTGATGTGAAAGGTGTGCGGTGCTGGTGTGGAGAGAATGAGAGAGGAGAGAAGGAGTTGCAATTTTGATGAGTGACTGTGGTAGAAGCTATGGTAGACTTTGATTGTGTGGTCCTGAATTCTAATGGTTATAATTAAGTTTGAAAACCTTGGTCAAGATACGTGTGGTTGTGACAAAAACAGCATTGTGGGTCTTTTGGGGGATTTTATTGGGATTTTTAAATTCTTTGAATGATGTTTGGATGGGGTGAGTAGGGCTTCAGATTGATTGTGTTTTTCATTTTTTCGTTCGGATAGGTGATCAAAAAAGGATGGTATAACAGTGGTTTTTGGGGTGCGGGAGAAAATGAGAAGGTAGGAGTGATTTGATTTCTGTGAAGAGAGAGGTATGTGTGTTCAGTAAAACTTTCTTTAAACCACAAGAAGATATACATAAGTATACTAGAGTTGTGTAGGTAGAAATGGTAATCGAAGTGAAAAGAGTATGATTGATTTATTTTAAGGTGAAGAAGCAGATGTTGAAGTATGTGTTGGATGTTTAAATCAGTTAGGGGTTTAGGAATGAGATTATCGGATCATTATTGTTGTTCTATGTAAAATTAAGTTAGTGGGGCCTTGGATGGAAAGGAAGGTGATACGAAAAGAAGTAAGGTTATAAAATTAAGAGTTGAGAATGGGTGTTGTTCAAGATGATAAGGATAGGTATGTTAGAGCGCTCGCTTGTTAACAAATTGAATGTGAACAAGCGATACTGAGCAATCTGGGGGCAAATGAAGAGCAATTGTAGTAGTGCAAAGGAAGTGTGTGGGAGTGTGTATAAGATAGGAGGTAAGAATTTAACAGGCGAATGGCATGGAATGGAAGAGGTGATGGAAGGCTTTAAAGGAAAAAGAGCGTGGTGGATGTACTAAAAGCAATGAGAAGATTCAAAGAAAGATGCTTGGAATTAATATAAGGAAGAAAAAGAAATCTAACAAGGTGTATACATTTCAATAAAAAGAGTGTAAATGAACAGTTTTGGTAAAATTCTGAGGAAATAGAGGAAGAGGAAACTATGCAAGAATGAAGCAGCAAAAGGTTAAGAATGAAGGGAATCTGGCTTAGAATAATGATAGGGATGGTTCTTTCGTAACTGATGAAATGGATTGTGAGGGGAGTGTGGATAAGAACACTTTCGAAAATTGCCACAACTATTAACCAAGTAATGATGATCGTTAGTGAATGTGTGCCGGTTTTGATGGGTGCAGAAGAATAGGATTTTGGGGATGAGGTTAATTAGTAAGGAGGAGTGAAATGGGTAGGTGAGAAAGTGAAGAATATCTACTTAAGCAATATATAGGTGAACTTTGTAATAAAATGACAAGCGGGAGGCGATAGCATGGTGATTGATGGATTTGAAGGTTGTGTAATAAAGCGTTTATGGGAGGGTATAGTTCCAAGGGATTGGGAGGAGAGGGTAATAGTACCCTGTATAAGGGTAAGGGAGAAAAGGGGAACTGACTAGAAATTATTAGGGGATGTTTATTGAGTGGCTTAGGAAGGTATATGCTAGGTATTTGGTCGAAAGGATGCGTCGAAGTGACTGAGGGACTTGATTGGTGAATAACGGAGTGGAGTTTAGGAGTGGTAGAGGATGGTGGATCAAATTGCGTTTACATTGAAACAAATGATGAGAAAATGAGGTCAGGAGAAGATAAACTTGTATTTAGGTTTTAGGCATTTGCAACAGGCGTATGATAGAGTTAATATGAAGCGTGTATGGCAGGTAGTTAAGATTGATAAATGGATTCAAATTACCTGAATGGAATCAAAAGTATTCGTATGACGTAGTGGAAGTGTGTGTAAAGAAATAAAGGGTCAATCGGGTGATTGTTTAGGATTAAGTAGGGAGTAAGACAAGGGTGTGTTATGTCTCTTGGTTTATTTAAATTGTATATGGTGGGGTTATGAAAGAATTTGAGGTGGGATGGCAGAATGTCGTAGAATGGTGCAGAATTGAGTTGAGTGAGAGGTGCCCTACCTATTATATGCGTGTGATTTGCTGTGGCGAATCTGAGGGTTTGAGAGGATTGATAGAAGAGTTTGGCAGGGTGTGGGTGTGTAAAAGGAGGGGCTGAAAGTAAACGTGGATAGATTAAGGTTATTGTTGTGAGTGAGGACACTCCTTACAGTGTGAAGTTAATGTTAGATGCTGTGAGCCAAGCTGCGAACAAGATGATACTGGTTTAATGATTTAGCGTTATATGTTTGGATAGAATGGGAAACGGACGATTGACAGAGATGTAGTAGGAAAGTTGTGGAATGGCAGAAGGTGGCTGGTGCAATTAATCGTTTGAGTGAATGCAAGGGACTAAGTCTTGAGTGTGCTAGGGTCTACATGAGGGTATGTTGACGTTACGTGTGTTATTGTATGTAGTGAGACTATGGTCTGTAATAGGAAGTATAGATCTAAAGTTCATGTGTTCAGATGGACAATTTAGAGACGTGTTAGGTGGAGAGGAATTTATCAAAGGAGGAATGAACGTATTAAGGGTTGTGTGGTGTGTGAAGAAAGGGTCAAATGAGAGAATAAATGAATCTGGGATGGTAGATGGTTTGGTCATGGGAAAGGATGAAATGATAGTAGGTTGGTTTAAGCGGATGCAAATATAGTGGTGAGTGTGTTGGAAACCGACACGGCCTGGGACGAGAGAAAGTGGATTGAGTCAGTACACGAATGTCTGAAGGAGAGAATGTGTGTTTGGGGCAGAGGCTCGAGCAATAAAAGGTGGGCATTATAGGAAGAGATGGCGGGGTTTTGTATGGGGAATGGTTGCTGGCCCACCTGGCCAGGAGAACCCCTTACTATTGACGATTTACATAGGGAGGTCCGTCGCCGTGGTTCCCATGATGCTTGTAGGTGAATTTTCTGTCTGTGCCGAGCTCTCACTAATTAATGGTACAGATGGCGGCTAGGTAAAGGCTGGGCTTTCTTTTCGACGTTAGTCATGTTCTCCTATGCTTTTTTTTCCGATGCTTTGTACAGACCTTACCCCAATCTTTGCGGCAAAGAGGAGTGAGAAGCAAAGAAAGAAATAAATAATATATATACTATATATATATATAATATATATATATATAGATCATATATATATATATTATATATATAATTATCATTACTAATATCATATCTTTAGATATATATATTCTATCATATACTATAACTATATAATATATTATATATATATAATGTAATATAGTATATTAAGTATATAGTTATATTACATTATTATATACTATAATTATATTATTATCTATCCTAGATATATATATAGGTTTGTGAAAAAAACGGTTTTTTAATTAGTTTTTTTTTTTTTGAAAAAAACACTGTTTTTTTAAACCAATGTTTTTTTTTTTTTTTAATTACTCTTTTATGTATATTAAGATGTTTTAAATTAAATACATATACAATACCTTTTGGCTAAAATTGACTTAATATCAGATTTTATATATACAGTGTTAAATATATATATAGATAAATATATATTTATATAATATTATATATATATATATATATACTAAAGTATATAATATAGATATTTATATATATATATTACTTATAATATATATTAGATATATATAATAGAAAAAAAAGGATGCTATAAAGGTGGTTTTGGTAGTCAGGAGAAAATGGAAAATGGTAGGAGGTGATTGATTTCTGTTAAGGGGAGGATGTGTGTAAGTAATGCTTGCTTTAACACAAGATTCATAAGTTATAGAGTTGGCTTAGGTAGAGATGGTATCGATTATAAAAGTTGATTATATTTTTGTTTTGGTAATGAAATGTTGAAGTATGTACTGGATGTTAAATTCGTGAGGGGTTTAGGAATGGGATTATCGGATCATTTCGTTGTTCTATGTAAAATTAGTTAGTGCGACTTGGATGGAGAGAAGGTATACTGGAAGGAATGTGGTAAAATTAGAGGAGAAGTTTAGAACAAAGTTAATAAGATTACGTAGTAGCGCTCGCAAGTAAATCAGTTTGATGTGAACAGTGAACTGGTTAAACTGAACTAGTGCAACATAGGTACTTGGGTGTGCTACAGTAGGAAGAGATGATAATGTTTCAGTGTAGATGTGGAATTTAGAAGGTGAGCAGCGAGTTAAAGTAAAAAAAAGAGCTGTTGAAGGTACTGAAGCAAATTTGTTACAGTTTCAAATCAGAAAGATGTTGGAATATATAAGGATTGAAAAGGAATGCATAAAAGATTGCTACCGTAAAGAAAGAAGAGGTAATGAAAGTTGGAAGGAGATGATTAGGAATCATACAGTAATAGGCAGCTTCTTCTGAAGGAAGCGCCGAAAGGTTCAAGATATTTTAGAATACGAACCTCGCTGTTATGTATAATGAATATATGCGCAGTTGTTTTTCGATACTGATGAAATGAGGATGTACTTGGAGGTGCTGAAGAACAATTACTCGTGAAAATCTGTTTAAGATTGCAGATCATGATTGAGGTAGATACTTGACTGTTGTGGATCTTGATGACAAGAAGAAATAGTATTTTGGGGTTATGAGGTTATTAGCAAAGAGGCGGAAATGGGTAGAGTGAGAAAGTGAGAATGGTAAATCTGCAGTATATAGAGAACATTACTGTGAAGATGGATCAAAACGAGCAAGAGGTGATGATGCATCTTGAAGTTGCTTAATAAGCGTTATATGGAGGATTAATTTCGAGGAATGAGGAGAGCCAGTAATAGTACCTTATATAAGAGGTAAGGGAGATAAAGGTAACTGTGGGAATTATAAGCAGGGGAATAGGTTTATTGAGTGTTGTAGGGGAAGATATATATGCTGGTTGTTTGGTCGAAAGAGTGCCGAGTGACTGAAGACGATTGAGTGAACCACAAGGGTGCGTTTAGAGAGAGGTATGTGTAGGATCTAACATCTTACATTGAAGCAATGTAGGAAAATGCGAGAGGAAGAATAATTGTATTTAGGGTTTATGGACTTGCAACAAGGGTAATGATAGGGTTAATAGGAAGTTTTATGGCAGGTGTTAACTACCTATAATGTTGTGATAGCTTCTGAATGGAATCAAAGTATGATATGACGATATGAGGAGTGTTGTAAGATTAACATGTGTAATATAATGATGTTTAGTATTAATAGTGGAGTGAGCGGGAATGTGATGTCTGCCTGGTTATTCAATTTGTATTATGGCGTGTATGAAGAATGAGAGGTGCGTGACAGGCGAATCGGTTTATGAATGATGGAGTGCATTGGAGGTGAGACCTACCTAAATTATTAGCGCGATGATTTGGTTTTGTTGGGAATCTGAGAGTTTGAGAGGCTATTGGTAGAGAGAAGGGTGTATGTATGGAGGGGTTTGAAAGTAACGTAGATAGGAGTAAAGTTATGTGAGTCAGTAACAGTCCTCAGTGTAAGTTATGATGGTGAGCAAGCTGGAACAAGTGTCTTGAGTTTAAATTAGTGATATCTGTAATGGATAGAAGGAACACGGTTGATTCAGCTTACTAGAAAGTTGTAGAATGGAGAGGTGCTGGTGAATAAATCGTTTGGTGAATGAAAGCTAAGTCTTCAGTGGCTAGGTCTTAATGACGTATGTTAGCTACCTGTGTTATTGTATAGTAGTGAGACTATGTGTGGAATAGAGATAAGATCTAAAGTTGCAGTGTTAGATGACAGTTCAGGGGCAGTAGGTTGGACGATGTAAATGAGATAACATATTAGAGGTTTGTGCTTTAGAAAGGGTAAACGAGGAAGTAATGAAAGTATGTTGAGATGTTTGGGCATGTGGAAAGGTGAATGATAGTCGGTTTTAAGCAGATGTATGGTGGCGAGTGTGATGAAAACCGACCGGCTGGGAGATCAAACGAAAAAGTAGAATTGCGAGTCAGTAACGATGTCTGAAAGAACAATGTGAGTTGCAGAGCGAAAAAGGTGCATATAAGAGAGAGATGGGGGTTTGTGAGGGGCGATGGTTGGTGCTTCACCCTGGGTCAAGGGATGAACCCTTACACTGAAAATTTAACATATGGGGTCCGTCGCAGTCCGTGAAGCTATAGGGTGGTGGATTTTCTTGACTGCGACGAGTCTTACTAATAATGGAACAGAGGTGGGGGGAGGTAAGGCTGGCTTTCTTTTTGACTTGTCGGGAAATCTTTACTGCTTTTCTTTTTGATGCTTGTTACGCACTACCATCTGGAGTCTATAGCGGAGAAAAGGTAGATGTAAGAATCTACTATATAACACTATACCTATACTATACGTTATATACTATTCTTATAGCTATATGATTACTATATAATAGAACGTACTTAGTACCTTCTATCTCTGAGCGTACTTATATATCAGTATATATTATATATATATATATATTTATTATACGTATACATATAATATGTATTAACTATTATTTATACTATATACATACCTTACGTTCATATTAATATATAGTTTATATTATAAATACCTACCACACTATAGCATTATAGATATAATCATTTTATATATATATAGTATAATATATACCTATATATATATATAGTATATCAGATATGTGACATGTTAATTTTATACTTTTATTGGCTTTCTTCTATTATTAAGAACTAACTCTACTTTTTATATTGTATACAGATTTTAACATATTGGTTATGTATTTTAATGCTAAATACCCTAAATAGACTTGATATATGAAATAAGTCTAATTAAAAAAAAACAAAAACCAAAATTTTGGCTTTGGTCTTTTTTTTGTAAACGTGTCTCTCTCTCTCTCTCTCATAGAACCAAGCTGCATGCACCCTTCCTATACTATATATAGATAATATATTATATATAATTATATATATATCTATCTATAATATATAATTATGTTATTATAGTAGTAATTTATATTAGAACTTCACATTGTGGTATCGTTATTAATATATAATATATATATAATATATATATATATATATATATATACATTATATATCGATATAAATATACTCATATGCGTACATCAATATCGATATGTAAGTACGATTATTATGAAGCTATATAATTATACGCTACCGTAATATTATACATATATCTAATATATGTATAACATTATATAGCTATTATATTATATACTATTATAACAAGTTGAAATAAAATATCTAAAAGCTGAAGACATTATATATTATATCTTTCTTCTTTCTTTATCTACCTTTTTTTCCAAGATTGGGAGTAAGGTGGGTACATGCATCAGAAAGAAAAGCAGTAGAGAATATGACAAAAAGTCGAAAGAAAGACTAGCCTTTACCGCTCCCTCTTATAGCCAATGAAGAGTAAGAACTCGTACGCAATCAGATAATCACCTAGCTTCAGGCGACCGCGACGATTTCCTCATATAGGTAATATATCAAAGTGTAGGTTCAAATTCCCTCTGGCCCAGGGTGGGATACAACCATTACACTATATACACCAGCACTCGCATTTACTACATATCATGCAATTCTCTTCATACCGCTACTATAGAACTAGACAGTCATTCTTGCAAATACTATTACCACTTTACTGGACTACTCTATCCTACTTTTTTCTTCTCACAAGACTCCAGGCGGTCGGTCAATAAACTCACACGGACTTATTTATTACATGCCGCTTTAACCAAGGTCCACTTACATTCATCTTTCACTATGACAAACCTTCTCAAACACTTGGTTTATTTAATTCTCTCTTTTACCCCTTTCTTCACGACCAAACATCCCACCTAATGAGTTCAATTCCTATTTTATCCATATTCTTATCACACCTAGCACGCCCTAAGTAGTGTCATTGACAACACAAGTTATGAACTACTTAGATCAAAATCACTTCTTATATTCAGTACTCCCATAGTCTCACACCTATACAATTAACAACTGCGGGAAACACATACCCTCATTGGCAAGACCCCTAGCCGCTACTCCAGACCTTGTCTCGTTTACATTCCACAACGATTTTTAATAGCACCTACACCTGTCGTGCCATTCATCAACTTTCCTAATAACACTTAGCATCATCCCGGTCCTTTATCCAAAACATATACTATCCTGGATAATATGTTAATATAAAGTCAGACACTTGTTCAGCTTGGCCCACCATACTCAATCACCATACTTCATACCGTAGACTTTCCTCCACTCACAGCCATAACCTTACATCTAATCTATCTTTCACCATCACCTAGCAAATCTCTCTTTATTAATACCTCTTAATAATCTTACACGATTCGCAAGCATTAATCACTAATCATCCGGTCGTATAAAAAGAGAGGTACCTCCTATTCCGTCCATCATTTACGTACCACCAATCACTGCCAAACTCCCAACCTCTCAATTCTTTAATAGCCCGAATCCCATATACAATTGAATAACAAAGATACATAACACATCCTGCCATCACTCCGCATTTATATATATTCAAACAAATACAAATCGCTATCGGATCTCCAATTTGTATCCATTTTCTCACTGCGTTCACTAAATTCGTCATCACGATACTTGTCATTTTCACTCTCGACGAATAACTCTAACACCAACACATAATAGTCCTAACACGCTGCCATAGAGCTTCTTCATTAATCCTATTCAATAAGGATGTAAATGAAAAATCCATAAGGCCTAAAAATAATTTATATTCTTCTTCTTATTATTTTTATCATCTCAAATATTTCTGATTTCAATCGTAAAAACTCTATCAAATCTTACTCAATCATCTCTGTTATCCTTAAAATGCACCTTATTCTCACAATCCAGTCTTCATTCACTACTGACACACTCTTATCGAAAAAAACACATAATATATGCTGTCTCTCTAACAAAAATCTACTTAACTAAATTTAACATAATAAATCCTAATTATACAAGAGTAAGTTATGACTCTTATTCCTTCTACAGGATAAACTAAATACCCTTCCATAAACTGCTTGTTACAGAACTATTTAACTCCTCAATCGTCAAGTTCCAGTTCTCGCTCATTCTTGATCATTTTCACCATAATTTCATTTCACTATACTGCAGGATTTACCATGCTATTCTTCACCTTATCTCACTCTATCCTTTAAACACTCTTCACTTACTAAATACCTCATCCCAAAAATACCTATTTTTCCTTGCACCATCAAACCCACACACATTCACAACTAACAAAATCACTTCATTACTGCCAATGTTTGCAGATTTCTCGAATTTTATCTTCTACTGAATTGCCTCTTTACGCGCTTGACCATTGGTACCTTGTATACCGTCTAAGTGATAACTCATAGCTGTCAGCAGGTGACCCCCCCATGAAAGGGTTCACTTGACTCAATGGTACATTTCAACTGTGGTTATCTTCGTCAATCTAGTTGGTGTGTCATCTACCTGGGCCCACCTCCAAGCCCTACTATCTATAATCCTCCCTCCATAAGAACAAAAACTTGTCACATCCAAAATTATGTACTAAAGTGTGCATGTTATTTGTAGAAAATGATTTACAAATACAATGGGCCCAAACCGCACACAATGCGTTAAATATACGGACTTATGTAAAATATCATCATAGGACTAAATCAACATAGGGGCGATAATATGATGGCTCGACCGAATTCTGCAGGAGAGAGATGCTCAGATGAAAAGGAAGCTATATCTAAATGCAGTAGATTAGCGCAAATGCATGCAGTAAAAAATATGTAGTGATAACATGAAGTAATTGCATGCATCATGAGAAATAACGAAACGAGAGCATGAGTAGAGTGCGACATTGACTGCGACCTAAGATTGAGAAAGATGATGATATAATAACGCACGCCCAATATGCTACCAACATCCTCTCCTCACACTTCCACCAATCACCTTCCTTAACACGGAATTAACATATAACAATTATATGCCAAATAACCTAGATATATGGTTCCCACACTTTGACAGAGGTAAAATATTAGTAAGAAGTTAAAACATAGAATAGTTACATATGTTATGTCTGAAAATACAGAATAATCTTGCTTACAAATGATATATATAAATTAACTCATACCAAGCACGATAGATATGTCGCACTTTGTTAGTGATCGATTGATACATAATACTGAACTGCGTATATAATAGTAAATCTTAACTTACGTCTATAATGAATTACTCAACTTTTGTGAGAGATTCTATTCATAAAATTTGAAATTAGTCTGTAAAAAATGAGCTTATTCTATCGTTATAATATATCAGAACAGAAAAATGGATACCGGAAACCAAAATTTTATAAATCAATTCACATAA